>JAQFZH010001035.1:0-24821 GCA_034695485.1 Entomobrya nivalis
TTTGGAATTATTTGTCATTTGTAATTCTTACACTTATGTATGTTTGTAGATATGCAGTGTTGTTTGCAAAGCAAATCAAACGTTTCTACTGAAGATTTTCGTTTCTACGCGACGTGCTGCTTACTTAAATCATTGCAAAAGCTACCTTGATTATCATTCACTATCTTCTGCACATTGCATCGATTTTTTGAATATGATTATGGCGAATCACTAACTAATATCTTTTTTTTAAATGCCCAGGAATCGATTAATCAACCATTTTATTCTAATATTCAGTTCAATTACTACACCCCCTAACGCTAATTGTCTCAATTATTTTATTTACTTCTCTTTACCCATAATTTGGTACCTGCCTACAAATCGTGCTGTTGATTGAAGAAAATTCTAGTCAGTGCGAATTGGGTAAATAGTGCAGTCATTATTAAAACGTATTCATATATTTTGACGAACAAATGCAATATAAAAATAGAAGTGAAAAAATATAAATTCGCATCTTTTGTTATGAACATTATATATATATACAAATACAATTTTTTTTAAAGTATGTGCAGTTTTTTTTAGAAATGAAATGAATACCTTTATGATAAATGTTGTCGAGTGTATGGGGACGAACTAAGCCATTCGGTTTCCATTCCGAAGTAATGTTAGACGACACTGAGATTGATTCATTCATTGAGAGCGAACGAGACACAAGAGAAAGTAGTAGAGAGTAGAAACAACAACAATGCGGGCAGCAACAAGAGAGAGAGATACAGACAGAAGATACATAGATATAAATAGAGAGAGAAAAAGAAATAACAAAAATAAAATATTTTAACAACAACACGAGAACATGAAGATAAATAGATTTACATACATAACGTAACGACTTAAGATATTTTCAAAAATAAAAACTTCATAGTATAGTGAACAAAAATAGGTTTGTTCACGTTTAAAATTAAATGACATGACACAAAACATTTATTTGCACAAAAATTCTATTGATGTTTCTTTGTAGCGAAAAATATTTTTAGAGGACATAAATATAATACGGGACCAAATATTGAGAGAGAAATATAGAGAAACATAATTAATACATTTATAAAGTAAAACTATATAACATCACGATTACGAACGACAAGAACTTTAATTAATAGAAATGGTTTCAAATTGATATAATAACTATTGTAAAATTCTTCATTTCAACAACTAACTGGTTTACTAGTATCTAATAAATTTATTTAAAAAAAATTTAAAGCAAAAAACTATTTATCAAGCATAGTTTATCTACGCTAACTTCTAAATGAATATAACTTAAAGTCATCTCACTAATATTCTTGTCACCGTTACACAAACCAAACTATTTAATTCAGCAAGGTGAATAATGATTTTAAAATGAGATGATTCACTCTGGAACGTTTTCGGAATAAAGTAGAATAAAATCGTACAAAAATACTTCTAAATCCTAGAAATATGAACTATGTATCTCTAACAATCAGGCCTAATTTTGGATGCTGAAGTTTTAAAAAAAATGTTTAAAAATGAAAGTCTAACTGGTCATATTTCCTAACTACATACTTTTCAACATTGTGCATGGAAATACTCTTTTATGCCGTTTTAAATCATTAATATCCTGAAGGAGTGCTTCAATGTGAAGGGTACGTAATAGTACGTATGTATAACTAAATATAGAAAGTATTCTATTCCACATAGTATTCTACTACAATACTTTCCTTAACTTGATTTTAGAAAACATTTTTGGGGGAATAAAATTAACTCGAACAAAAGCAATCGTTTTTTGACTTCCATTTTGTTTTGCCTTCTTAGCAAATGCGGTACTTACAGTTCACAGCAGTAGAAGATCTTGAAGGCATCGGCTGAATAATTTTTGTGGACACTGGACCAATTCCGTCAAGAGATGAGGTTGCCTTGAGTTGTACAACTGATTGTGCAGTCACTGTAGAAGGAGTGGACGGAGCTGGGGGAGCGGACCAGCCTCTTGTTTCATTTGTGGGTTGTGATTGACTCTAAATACGCAATTAATTGATGATTTCAAAAATCTTTTAACAACATTTAAATAAAATATTAGTATCATGCATAGTTAGTAATACATTCTTGGCTCGCTCGGAAATCGAAAAACTAATTGTAAAACACTTCATTTTGTGTAACTCGTAATCTTTCCTAAACGTAAGAGAAAATCTTTATTTTTTTGCCCTTGTTGTAAATTGGAGTTAAGTGTATACTTTACTTGACATGACATACCCGCCTTAAGCAAGTATGAAAGGAGGAAATGATTCGTAAAAATTTAATAGCCAAATTGGAAATTTGAAAAGAAACAGACTGCATATAAACTTTCCGCCATGCTAACAGCATATATCATTTTGTACATATATTTACCACGTGGTAGTTAGATCGTTGCATGGGTTGGTAGGGGTGGTACTATGGTTAACTTTATGAACCATTTTGAATAAATAATTTAACCTTTAAAATTTAAAAAATCCGACATTTTTCAACAGCAATTCAAGTATACATGAACATTTATGAAGAAAATCAATGCTATACTCAAATTGTATGTATGAACTCGAATTTAAGGGAATTATACAAGATTGAAAAACAAAATTTTCTCTAGAAAGAGAATTTAAAAAGAGTTCCTTTGGTTGATATTTGTAACATTTGTTTAAGTTATGTTCCTATTGAGAACTGGACTTTATTTCGACCTACGTCTTAATTAAACAGGTTTTGTAATTGAAATTTTGTGAACGTCGCCGTGTCGAGCATATAAATAAATCACAAATACCACTATTGACTTAGACCATTAGTTTCAAACTTCTTTAGTATGCATTTAGATTTTAACTTTAACGTATATCATGCGGTAAAATAAAACATTTAATTAAAATGTCCAAAAATGAGAAAAGAAAGCTAATTAATTGTATTGCAAGCGATTAAAATAATTCATATACTTACATCAATTTTTCCGGTGAAGGACGTTGGTTTACTGAGTGGCCTCGAGAGTTCTTCACGATCACGTGATCTGAAATAGTCAAACAACAAGTCCATTCTCAAGTACGCATTAATTCTACGGTTTTTATACATTCTAGAATTAACGTAACATCGATGTATTCTTCTGTTTATTTATACTTAAGCATACTTAGTTTTTAATTTAGAATGTTTGAAATAATTCTTTTTCGAATAAAATTAGTTAAATGAATGCAGCTTTAACTTCGGGGCATATACATAGTCTAACAAAATGTTTAGACATACAATTCAATTTGTTTAGACAAGACTTAGGGCGTGGACAAATCTTACTAGAACGGTTAATTTGACACTAAATTTATATATATATAAAGTAGTATTAAAATGGGGACAATTAAGTTATATATTTATATAACTGCTAAAGTAACTTCTCTTTTTAATTGCATGTTTTGTGTATTAATAATGTTGTTTGGTGTGATGGATTCTCGTTAGTTCAACAAAACGCTCTCTTAGATTATAAGTATAACACCTTATAATTTATAAAATCTCCTCAACGCGCCCGATAAGGATAATAAAATTTACATATTTTTCACAGCCCAAAATAATGCTTTTTCTTTACGCAAGGACGATTTTAGTTAGTTTCGCCATTGTTCTTCATTTCATTAGCTTAAGAGATTGCCTATAAGCTATACAAGACCATGTATTATCTGACTTTCTGTACAACTTCGTCAACACGATGAAAGAACAAAACAAAATACCAATGTATTAACTTAGGTTCGGCTAACACTTCTTGGTTCTATTAGCCTTTGAACCAATGTTTGTAAATATGATGTTATCCGGAAAACGTATACGTTATAAAATACGAAGAGGAAATCCAAGGAGTTTTCAATCGTGAGTGTTTGTATCAAATACGAGCATGCTGGGTTGTTTTCGAATCTTTCACTGTACGCACAGATTGAGTTGAATAAAAAAGTATTTTGTCAAATGTCAAACATATTGCAATATCAATGCTTATATAATACTAGCATACGTGACGTTCTATGAACAAACTATCTTCAACATTCATTTCTCACGAATAACTGTTGAGTATAGTTCTGATCAAACTGCGGTTCTGATTCAATAAAAATACCCAAAATTCAGTACAACGAGGTGAAATATTTTTATGTCTTCTTTATAGAACCATCATTAACATATTATTTGTCACCATCATATCACCATACAGTTCATTCCATTGTTAAAAGTGTAATGCAAAAGGAATGATGCATGCATATATGTTTTCTCACTGCATAAATATTTTATTCAGCGCTAAAAGCAAAGAAATTTTACGTGATGGACTTGTGGTGAATGAAAACGTTAGAAAAGGAAACGAAATTGAATAAATCTTATTGAATCCCTCAAAAGTCTTAATAAAGAAAGGAAAAAGATGAGAAGCCAAGTAAGTCAAGCCGAGAAAGCTTTTTGTGAAACGAATGAAGACATAGTGTGTGTCTAGTCCATCCAATACCAGTCAGTAGTAATAAATTATTATTTCTAATGTTCTTCTGTCTAGCATTACGTATAAAGGTTAAAAGTGGAGACACTCTGTAAAAATGTGACTTCGTTTTGGCAAGAAAATGAAGTACCTTTTTTGCCAAAAGGAAAAGAATATTTACTTTCCTATCCACATATGTACTTATATAAATATATACACCTACATAAAAAGGAGGCGTTTATCCAATTAGCACTTGTCACTTTCCTTAAGCTTCTTTTCTTTCTGATTCTGAATACATTTGTTTCGAAAGTATGGCTAAGACATAAATTATTCTGCTGTGGTTAAAACTTGTAAGCAATCCAGCGACACTCTTCTAACTTTAGCAAAGATATACATGCATAAATAGTCATAAATAGAAACAGTAAACTAAATTGGAATGTAACGTTAATCTTATTATTGCATTCATGGCATTGCATGACAATAATTCGCAAGACGCAGACGCAACAAGTCAAAGTCGTAAATGGAATTATGCATATTAAAATTACTTTCGGATAAATGGCAAATTGAACATAGTACATACATACTAAGATTTCACAGCCCAAGCCATGGTCGAATTCGAAGATCTCAAAGTAGGTAGTCGATTTTACTCAATTGTGTACGTTGATTGCTGTTTTTTAAGAAACTTCCGAACGATAATGTCCATAAAATCTAACACTTCACGTGTACAAGTTATTTCCCCAATTTTTGATACCTATATAGTTATTTCAAACTGAAACATCCCATCTTTGATAACGCATAACACAACAATCTAACTTCGAATTTATATTTAATATAGTCGTCAGACTCATGTCTCACACGTGCCTTAATATTCTCATAAATTACTTGAATTTGACTACAGTTAACTTAAAAAATAGGACTCTATATGATTGCATTGCCTTTATCAAATTGGAGCACATGTGCATACACATGGAAAAATATACAATATATTATTAGCAGCTTGGGTTTGAATTTGTCATTGTAGACTAAATGGACCAGAAGACCAGTGCAATAGAAAGACATTTCATAAGCTTTTTTAATTGTGAAAATGAAATAATCTTTGTTCAAATGAGAAATATTAGCAGATCCCTAATAGCTCAAGTTGATAATACGAGCAGCTCTTTTGCTTCCTGAAAAGAATGGTTGATATTTAGTATATATTTTCCTGTATTCTATTATCTGATTCGTTTTTTTGCTTTCTCTTAAACGTGCTTGCATTGTGTTTTTTCAACAATAGCTACATACATATATGTGTATACATACATATTCATAATTCTTTGTATACTAAGCATGAGATTCATTGGAGACTAGTTTTGCTAAAACTACAGGAAAATTATGCGGAGCTGATTAGAATATTTGTAAACGATGATGGAGGTATTTATGAATAAAATAGGAAAGAAATTGGGCAAATCATTTACTCCAGATAACTTCAAGGCATTTTAGTCGGGAATGTCGGGATAACTTTCAGAATACACATAAAGTAACACTAGCAGTAACCAGTAGAAACGCAAAATACTTTTAAAAAAATGTATGTATTTAGATGTAGATACAATTTACAATATTCTCCGTGGACCATATTCCGGATACAAAACATCACAACGATTAGTACGCGGTGTATATGTATTAATTTTAACAAAAATATTACCTATCTCAGCTCCTTTTCTTTTCAATGTGAATATCAAATTTGCACCAAAATTGTCGGCAACAATGGAAGCGCTGTAACAAACACTTCACAACGTTCAGCACTCTACTAATTTTATAAGTAGATTTTACACTTTAGTTGCTTTAGAACATTCCAAATCTAAAGAAAATCTTACAATTCGGTTGACAATAAAGTCCTTTCCAAACCAATTTCCTTATCTCAATATTGTCGCTCTCGCTTTCAAGTTTCTCAGTAACCAACCAATTCTTATGTTACATACACAGTCTAAAAAAATCTCTTCTTGTTGCTTTTTCACATCTGTGCAACCGTTGTTTGGCTTTAAATTTGATAAACTCACAAGTCACAATAAACCTACCAGAAAACAAATGGCTTGTGCTAACCCACTCTCCGGCGTTTTTCTCTTGATAGTGATGATGATAATGATGATTCGACGAGTGACTCCACAGCATACTCATCCTCTTTTTATTGTGTGCTATGCTAGGTTTTGAATGCCACCGGAGCGCTACTTAACTTGCTTCATATATCTCATCATACTTTTTTTACGTGCCTACACCTACTTCACACTAAATGCGCACATGGAGAACTGAGACTGTTCTCGCCATGCTTTCTCCGGCTTTCTTCTCTATCCAATGTACAAATACCCTACGAATGCGTTTGTATTGCATTTTTTTACCACGCTACATGTTCCGTATGTACAATATTGCCTATTTCCTTATTCTAGATTTTTTCATGGCGGTGATGATCATTATGATCATCAGCACCATCACAGGGCTTTCATATTATGTATATGAATGAATGGAGGCATATGTATATATATCAGTTTTAGATGTGTACACAAAGGAGCTTTTTACCAGATTACTATACTCGGTCATCATCAACATCATTGCTGAGTTGGGATCACTGCAATTTCCCATAATAATGTTTTATAGATAAACGTACATGTTCCCTTATAAATAAATGGTTTATTATACGATTTCTCTCTGAGGAATGGAAAAGCTAGGATTGTAAGGAGGAGGAGAGATCATATAATATTATTATTTTTATGGTATGTATTTCGTGTTGAATGTTGAGGAGAAGACAAAAACAAACATAAGTGGATGAACTGAATTTTCCTTCCCTTTTGTGTTTGTATCTTTATGAAATTGGCCTCACAGCATTTCCTAACTGTACGGAAATGAGCATGTTGTTTTGTTTTTTGTTGGACAGCAAAGAAAGAAATATTGTGCAATAAAGACACACGCGATTGTCAAAGGCGATTTTCTTTACTTCTCAGCTCATTTCACTAAAGTCAACTGGCCATAAAGGAAGGATGGTCGTTGGGTAATAAAATTATTTCTTAAAAATGTACATGAATTTTCTCAAATTTCATTGGTTCAAGACTCTATATTATTAAAAAAGGAGAAATTCTTATGGTATCTACCAAAAATACACCCTTAATAATTTTTATATAAACTTTCTCTTTCTCAGCAACCAGTCTCTCTTGTTCTTGGCTCATTGGCTACTTTCTTTACAATCATCATGATGGGGCCTGGCCTAGAGTAATTTTTTGTGATTTTTTGGACGTGAAATGAAAGAGGAGGAGAATGATGATAAAAACAAAAGACTTGCATTCATGGGGGTAATTCTACTATAACATCATCAAAACATTGCTACTCTGTTAACTACTGGAGTGGCATTGGATGTTGGATGGAAACTAAGGAAAGAATCACACAAAGTGAACATGTAAGTTAAGTGGCAAAAAGAGTAGTAAAATATAAAAAAGTAACTTTTACTTGCGTCCAGCAGTGCTTTTCATATTTTTATGTGCGTATATAGATAAATATATGTGTGCATAAATCCCTCATGATATTATACTAGAAAGCCATCAAGAAAGCTCTTCATTTCATTATTGCGATATCCTCTCAACAAAAAAGTATATAATTTTCCGACAACGAGAGCACCATATTATATGGCAAGCCAAGTCAGCGCGTGGTTTTCCTTTCCAGCTAAAATACAATCCACTAGCAAGCTGGGTTTACCATCCAAAATCTCTGGGAATGATAAACGGTCCCCCAAAATGCCAAGCGTTCAAGTGAGCGATATAAAATGTGAGGCGAAGGGGAAAATTCAGCAAATAATTGCAAGTAAAGCAAGTAGAAGAGAGGAGGAATGAAGAGGCAAGTGGTAAAATATATGATCATTGTTCTTGGTTGTTTTGAAGGAAAGAAGGGTGCAATAAAGTATGCTAAAAGTATGAACTGCAAACAAATGACTACTAAAACGGAAATGAAAAAACCATTAATGCAAGTCATTGCAGTTTTGCTCCATCCTTCCTTCCTCACTAAATTCTTTTAGAACATTTTGGTCAACGCGACTAAACTAGAGTAGTAAAATTTGGTGTTCTAATGGCTGAATTCCAAAATGTTACACTTGAAATACCAATGCATCTTGAAGTCATGCTGCACGGAGATGCAGTTAATAGCCCAGTTTAATGCCATACTACAAGAAAGAGACATTGCAAACTACTAGAATTCTAAAAAAAGTACTCTGTAAAATTTGAATATCTATTTTGTTCTATCCCCGAAGTGATATGATGACTAAAGAGTGAATTTTAGACAACTGTAGTGAAATAGTTCTAATTCGTTGCCGGTATTATAAAAACATTTAATAGAAACCTAGTCATTTTTAATCGAAAATTTTCTTTTCACGTTTCCAGCTTCGACTTTGAAAAACAATCAGTTTCTTCAAGAAAAGTGTGCGTGCATAAGTGAAATTGGTATTGGTACTTCAAATCTTAAAGAAGAAAAACAGTAAGTTGCAAACTAAACCATTCGCGTTTGCAATTCATGCATGAAGAAGTAATACAATTTAGGATTCAGACTAAATTGATAACTTTATACATTCATCTAACTAATGATTTTGATATTTTACTAATTGTTGATGGGAAATTCACCTAATGTGATAAAACAGTCCTCAGAGCTAGAAATTCAAATACGTTATGAAATACTATACTACACAACAAGTAACCCTGCAATGCTCTCTGCAGTTAAGTTAGATCGAATTTTAAAAATTTATTTCCTAGTTTGACAAATTGATGCACTTGTCTAAAAAAAAATTAAACTTACAATCCAAGTGTAAGAACATAAAAATGCTACTGAATTCAAAGGCTCATAAGTACCTAAAAGCAGACATTTTTAATGAAACAAAAACATGCATACAAGGATCTACGCCCTACTCACACTTCTTGGTATTTTCCCTTGACCATTTTTTATCATGAACATCGCCGCATACTGATTTACTCACGTTGCTTTTATCGCTATTAAACCTGGGAGCAAGTTTAACAAGGGCGTAGCCTACTAAAAATGCACTGGTGGGAGACTTTCTTGTGATCGTGTGAGGAACATGCAAAGTTATTTACTTGGATGAGTGGAATGTTTAGACGAAGATTTTTTTACACCAAACCAACTAAGGCCGAAATGTACCTGGATTTGTTTTGGAACTTACATAAAGTATTTCTCCAGATGATGAGCAGATCAGTCAATAGTAAATGCACAAAAATACAGGTAGTATTCAACTGGAGATTTTATATCGCGAGTAGAATAAGAGTGCCGAGGTGCTGAGATTAGAATAGTATTACGGTTCAATCAAGAGTTATATACTTCAAGCAGCAGAACCCTTCTTGCTCAAGCATACGAAGAAAACAATGAATACATACATACAATGTATGAGATGAGCTTGAAACAAGTAGTTAGATAACATACTGGGTTTCCTAAAATGTAGAGTAAAGCAACTTGATATACGAAATACACAACTGAGCGCTGTCAGGAACCTTGAAGTGAACGAATCACAACAGAGGTGAGCAACGTTAAGGTATAAATTAATAAAAAATATATTGTTCTGTAGCTCCACTTTCTCCCATAATGTTTCCGTATACCTTTCTTCTTGACACACAACATTCTATTGTTCGTGGGACGACTTGGCAAAAAAATGCGTTTTAGTTCACGTCGCTGGCAGTGATCTCATCTTTATTCTTTGAGAATGGGGTATACTGTATAATACATAGGAATCATTGTTTGTTTTGTGAAGTAGTTTCTTTCTCCATTTACATAAATGTGCATACAAAATATATTGTTCACATCCGAATTCTTTTACAGTGCATGGCCCAACTATTTGAACTTGATTAGAAAAATACCGACAGACAATGACAAATAATGCAGATGTATTTAAGTATACCTTCCTATATGGTAGATGTATTCTAAAACGAATAATTTGTTACATATTCTGAAGGTTATTGTCATTTACCTTGTACTACCACTCGTTGCTGACGACGAAGGTGGTGGAGGAATTCTCGGTGCAATCACACACCCTTCCAACGGATGGTCATCTCCACCTTTCCCATCCCTTGCCGTTGAAGAATGTCCGTTTCCTGGTGCTTGTTGCGGAGTAGTTGACGTCGAGCTTGGAGTTATCTGCGCCAGACTAGTTAAATCAGGTGGTAGAGCTAAAGGTACATTTGCAGGTCTAAAAGGTAACACTTGAGGAGGTGGATGTCGTAAGCCATAGTCGGATCTGGAATGTTTAAATTTCTCTGAAAGGGGAGTATTCGCGGTAGCCACGGAGTGACTCTCTGCAGCTGCTCCTGCGGGTATTGGAGGCAACGCTGGAGCTGCCGTCACCAGTCTTGACTTCATCGACGAAGGACGACCCTTTCGCCGCAGGGATTGTCTTACAGTCTGTTTAGCCCGATCAACTGAAAATTATAAAATTTGATATAGGTCATTAACCAGTCTTGGATCATAAACATAAACCCTTTTTCAATTCTATTCTCTCACTTGTAATCCTCCACACCAATTTATATTTTGCGGTTCGCATGTTATCATTATAACATAATGAACGTTTTCACTCTCGATAAAACTATGCTTGTTTTTAACGCTTCCAATCCTAAAAAATATTACGTAAAATATATTGCCTGTCTACCCTATGAAAAAAATGCATGCATACAAAAACTGTTGTGCTTTCAGTATCGAAACCAGAAACCATCCTCTTTTATGGTTCACCATAAATAAACCATTTCCTCTCGTTGTAGTTTTTCCAGTTTTACGATTTTCTTCAGTGTTAGCACAAAAAGTTATAAAACAAAGGCGAATAATATTATTCCATGATTTTCAAGCTAAAAACGAAAAGCCTCATACATAAATATGTGGTTAATTGATGATGGAAGCAATGCATCTGAATTTACACAAGTTTTATTGGCTGTTGCTCATCTCATCTCCAATCACTCAAAATTGTTAGTGATGTGATGATGATGCTGCCAAATTTACGATATGGCTGTGATGACCTTTGTGAAAGCTTAGCCTACCAAGTGAAAGTGAGTGGTTTCTTGCTCTATTGTTGAGTACTTTCTCTTATTGGCAGTTTTTATGGTGAAAGAAAACGAACGGCTGAGATTCCTCTAGAGAATGCACAACCACATTTCCAACTTCTCGTGAATGCTATCATCCGTCATCTAAGTATGCTAGTTTTATGGCTTTTGCTTTCTGACACATTCTTCCATTCTCTCAGTGAAAATCAACCAAGCATGCGGTAGTCGTTAGTAGTACTTCCCTTGCTCAAGCCTGATCAATGATTCACAAGATTAAAACTAAGCACTGGAATCGATGTGTGGATTTGGAAAAGTAGTATGAGATAGAATGGATAAAATGTTGATTGGCAAGGAGAAAGCAAATACACATTTCGCATCACGACACGATCTTCTTTTTATGGATGCATAAGTAATAAATACAAATTCTCTCTAGTCCCTATTATTTTCCAATGACTACCTACTCGAGAAATTCAGATTGGTAATACAACAAGCAAGCGATAAGTTCAAGTAATGACAAAATGTTTCGAAAATTTTATTTTATGTTTGTCTTTATTAAATATGGGTGTACATATGAATGTACTTGTGGAAGAATCAACATAACATTACGAACTGCATGTATTTGATTTTCTATAATCGTATTGGACAAACTACAATTGACAATGCTTTTAGTGACATTTAAATATGTCTGCAATGCAAGTGATGCCATGCCTTGCAAGTAATGCAAATCGTGCGATACATTCAGCAACGCCTATTTACTTCCTTCACAGTAGTTCCAGTTTGTTTCTCACCTCCAATTAACGTCAGATTTTTTTACTTAGTAGAAATTGTTTGTTAGATTTAAAATTGTGAAAACCAACTTAGTGAAATGTTAATACAGTGAACCGTTTTATTATTGTCAGAATCTGTACTGCTATCTATCTACGTAATAGATAATTGTGCCACCATGTTCTTATTAGATGCCGCCGTCTAAGTACTAAGTACTTCAAAAAATATTAGAGTAAATGACTAACTAGATTAAGCAGCCCAAACATTTGATCAAGTTAAAACGACATCGAGTCGAATAATAATTTAAAATTTATATTTACGTTCATAAAATTGTAAGAAAAAAGTAAGATTCGTTTTTCTAACAAAGTGCGATTCTCATAACAAAACATATTTTCTAGCAAATAATGAATACCAACTTAGGGAACAACTCCACTAGCATTTCTTACTCTACCTAACTCTCACCAAAAGAGAAAGCACAACAACGCTCTACGACGCCAAAGAACTCAATGTTTTCCAAGCTAAGCTTTCCTCTCCCACCTTCAACCTTGGGAAAACACGCAATTTCCTTTTCATTCAGTAAAACATACAAAAGTAAACAAAGGAAAGTTATACAATCTCGACTTACATCGACTCATAAGATGGTTAGCAGCCTCTGTTGGACTAGTCTCTTCATCCTGACTCGTTGCACTGAGATCTTCGAAGTTCAGAATGTACAGGCAGATGTCTCCGTTCTCATCCCGGATCGGAGCGATTAACTGGCTGCAGAAGAACCGGCTTCCTGCAAAAAAAAACAAGTCAATTCACATAAAAACTTTGAGTGTAACATCATACATTTCACTTATATAGTCAACATAAATACTTATTTTAAATAATATGCTGTTCTCCCATTTCTCATACAAAAATTAGTGCAGTTTATATTACAGTTTTTTGCAACATTTCCTCTCATACTAATTCTCATGATCATCTTTCTCAAAGTTGTTTTCCTCACTTTTTGACAAACAAGTAAAGCCTCATAAAGTGAGGCAATACTATTTTCGGCAGTGTGCCAAGTCAATCATCTTGCATACCTACACAATAAAGATGTTTTCATGCATTTTCCTCCACAAAAACTTTATATCCAATTTGGCTGATTTTTACAACTTCCACCATCATCACCACTACCACCATTTTTTTACTGTTCGCATACTTTACAATTTACAATACTCTTCACATTTCCGTTCCTTTAATGTATTTTGCTTGTCAACACCATTCAACTCAAGTATAACGTATGAACATAGTAACTGGAGAGTACAAATTATCCTGAATCCCGTTCCACTCTATTTACCATTTCCCTTTCCTAGACATTTTACTGACATGGCATGCCATTTTCCACCTTGAATTTTCTTCTTAAACCCATCCTCCCCTCCATCATGCATGATCACTGATCAGTTTTTTTGGGCATAGCTTAGTATTATTATAGCTTTAAAGGAAATTGTTTTTACTTTTGGGATGAACTTTTTCTAGTTCAACTAATCGTCAAAATGAACCCAGAAAAATATATATTTTACTGAAATAATTTAATCTGAATGATTAATACAATGTGTGTGTCCATATGTTGTTTTGTACTATAAATTCTCAGCTGCAAACTTTTTCTTCTTTTTTTGTCTGGTTTTTGGCACTTATCTTTCCTCAGCATCTCTTTCTCTTTTAGTATTATCATCATCATCATCATCTTACTCACCATTTTCAAATTCAGTTAACTAGGTACATTAACACAAGATACTACGCAATAATACGAATAGTACAATGATATGTAGCCAAAAAAAACGATGATCTCTTTTGAAACTTATCTCTGTTTGTTTGCACAGGAATAATGCAATCTCCCCTAAAATTCTATAAATTCCAGAGTAACTTTTTCTAAACTTGATCACCCATCCCATAATAACCACCCCTCATCTTTTCCACCTCCATCTCCTCCACCACCGCCAAAAGTCAAATAGGCAAGCCAAGTCAAACGCTCCATAAAAACATTCAACATTGCATGTTTGCAAGTTGGTTGGTTGATGGCACATTTTACTACTGAGGCTGCTACACACAAAGTCAGCAGTCACTCATGACATGCCATGCCACAAAAACACTTGCCAGGAATGCATGTTATTTACCAAGTAATTTCATGCTAGGCTTGTGCACAAGACAGAGGGAGAAGAAAGAACAATGACGTTGAGAAGAAGGAGAAAATGAATGAAATCTGGTGTCGTTGTTGTTGTAGTTCAACTGCTGCTGCTTTTCTTACAAGAAAACAGATGTCTTTCTGATGGAATGGATGATGCTTGTTGTGTGGTGTTCGAAATTGGAATAGTATGAATGAGTTCACTTGGCTTGGCCAAAGAAGAATGGGAATAGCAACCAAGCCAGAAGAATGATGATGATTATCTTCATCTCTTCATGAACTATTAAAAGAGGGTTTGTCTTGAGCAAGAATGCATGACATGCTAATACTGTAGAATTTTAGGTACACATACTCACCACCACCACTATCAAACATGTGGCCAACCCTGAACAAAGAAACTATGGAAAGGAAGCCAGGAAGAATTCATAGAAGACAAAGTAGCAAGTAAAAAGTTTTCTTGGGATGGATGTGGTACAGGCAGCGGCGGAAAGTTGTATGATTATGATGAAGTTTCGAGAGAGGAGCATAGAAAAAATGGTACTTTGTCATAATTTATTAAACTTACTAAACTTACTAGACTTGTACCATATAGCGCGGGTAGCGCATCCTTTGCGATTCTCTGTTGTGAAAGGAAAGAAAGCGTGACTAAACTTTCAGGCGATGAGTGGGACAAGAATGAGTTTGAATATGTATGGGGCTCACTACCGTTATGCACAGTCATTAGTAAGTATCCTTTATCTTCTTTAAAAAAGTCTTCAAAAGTTGTTTTGAGAAAGTGTAGACAAACTTGTTACATACATGAGAAGAAGCTCATTACTACACCCACCGACTGAACCATCTTGGTGTAGTGAGTGGACGTGGAAAGTAGAAGATCATGGCTATGATGTCTATCGTGTGGTTGGGTTTGGGTACAAATAATGACTTGGATGAAAACATTATTTAGTCATCATATCATTATTAACAACTGTATAAGTAAATACATTATATAACTGTTGAAAGTATAGTAGTTTATATATATTTATATGACGGGCAAATGTAAAAACAAAACTTTTCGAAATTTTCCAAAGGAATGCTTCCAGTCAGCCAGATTGGCTGTTAAATCTAGGAGTTATCAGTAGAAAGAGGAATATGGCTTAACTGGAACTAATACCTCAGCTGTACATTTGGCATAAGCGTGTATGCTATTTGTGTTGTATCTGTTGCATTTTTGCAAATTATCAAAACATGTTTACGTGGGATGCTGTTGATGTGTGTGGTAAAAAAAGGATTTGCGTGGGCGAGGATGGGGGATACATTCATTCAACACATCAAAGTGGAAACTTTTGGTGGGATATTAAATTATAAAGTAAAGTAATAAAACTTAATACTTCAAACTACTCAGATTACAAATTAATACGTATTTACATAAGTAGTAAAGACAACTTCATGAGAATGTTCAGCGATATATATCGATCAATTAATGCTGTTTCTGATGGATTGTCTGATGATACTATTATTTGTAAATAGCTCAGTTAGATATCATAAACTTTAATACAATTTAGTTAAATTATTGCACAGCATTCAATTGTGCTTCCCGTCGATTGGTCCCTGTTACAGTAATTCAAGGAGTTTTTTTTACTCTAGGAAGTATCTACATCTACATGTTTAAAAAAATGTAAGACGATCGGAACGGAACTACTTTATATCTGTTTAAAATACAGGTTTTAATGCGTTTTACAAAATATAAAAAACATATTTATTCCTAATCTAAATATCATGAGCTAAAATTATATAATAAACATGAAAAGTGATCCCTAGATTTCATAAGTAAATAATTTACGAGCGATGAGATTTCGATGATTAGCGATGTAATTTAATAATGATCCTGGAAACGACTATTCTTAAGTTATTTTACTTCTGAGATGATTGCTTACATTCAAAAATATTCCTGGAATGGACGATTTAGGAATTAGATCTCTGATAAAAGATTGGCTAGAGTAGTCCGGTCAAACACAAATAATGCTCTAATTTTAAGCTTCATTCAAAACTAAGAGTGTTATTGAATCGGAATCGAAACCATCATTCATAAATCCATAAATGACCACTTTCGTCGATCAACAAGAAAACTTTTAATTCAGGTTATCTATGTGTGTATGTACGTATTACGTTCGTATGTATATTCAAAGTTTCTAATGAATTAAAGTTGGTCTGAGAAAGTTCTATTTATTTCATTTGAATAATTTGTAAGCTCGGATAAGGATCACATCAGTAATCTACAATTGTAGTATACAAAAAATTGTTAAGCTCCTCTGAAAGCAGAGCAAATTTTTACATCGTTTCTTTCACAATCAAAAATATTTCAACAAATTTTTGCATTAAATCTTACAATCTATTGATTTATTTTCAGTTCTATTAAAATTTCTTCTCGCTATTAGTTGAATTTCTTTGAGAAAGTTGTATACTGCAGAGTGTAGGTACTCAAGCACTCAGAAACCCAATTTCTACATTATGCAGATTATAATGGGTTTAGAATTCTAAATAGACTTCTCCGTTAAAAAATCCTTTAGGCATAGATATTTATATGCTTCATACATAGCATAAAATATATGTACATTTCGCAAACACAAATGCCAAAAGTTCAGGTGAGCATTTTGTACATAAAAAAGTCAATGCAAAAAAATGAAATGTCAACACAAATCAACAAAAAATTTCAAACAGTCGCATAAACAATCTCACACTCGAACATACTGAAAGTGACATGAAAAGGCATAAATTTTCTCAAACTTTCTTTTTCCCATTCATCATATAAAAAAAACTTCAACAACTAAACCAAAAGCACACATAAGTCCAATCGCATCACTTTCACGTTACCTACTTCTACTCTTTATTTTACCACTTCGTGGACTCTATCCTTTAATACTTTTGAAGTTTTCCTATTGTCTACATAAAAACCATAATTTAAAGCCAAATCCACCCATTTTCCAACAAACAAACAGGACATAAACAACAACAAGATGACACTTCTCCTTACATCAATATCAACATTAGCCAAAAAAAATCACCCTCTGTATCTCTTTTTGTAATATTTGTTTACGATAATCCGCAAGAAAAGGAGCAAAAACAGTGGAAAAGTAGCTTTTAACATAGTTGATACACATGACATGCCTATTCAAAAATGTAAAAGTTACGTAATATTATAATATAAGCTGTGTGGTACATATGTGTATCTGGTAAAAACTGAAGTACCATGAACCTTCCCCGGCTTCTCAATTCCATTCTTTTACACACGACTTGGTTTGGATCCTATGAAACCTAAAAACATGACAAGATTTTTACGAGTTTCCTTTTTCTGTGCCATACTGCTTGCTCCTTTTTTGTCTGCTGATGCTGCCTTAACTTATTTCTCTTTTTCTTAACTTAACTTTTTATGAAGAAACACCAACGCATATGATTATGGTGTTACATTATTTTGCAACCGGAAACCCGAAGAAGGTAGCCAAGTAGTAAGAATACATACTAGGAAAAATATCAGCAAAGTGCTTTTTTAAAATTATCCTCTTTCCTCTTTTCTTCAGCCTAGTAAACTAAGTAGTAAAAAAGGAGAGAACAATGAAGAACAAGCCAATACAAGAAGAGACCAATAAGAAAAGACAAGACTCTAGTCAACTCTCAACCCTTTCTTCTTTTTATAAGTCCAAACACGTAGTTTCTTCTTATTCTGATTCCCCGCTTCCATTTCGTTTTTTTCTTCTTATTCTACTTTGTCGTGCTTGCATGTATGATGATGAGACATGCATGCTTGCACACTAGCACACTTTGTACTTGACTTGCCTACAAAAGTTCCAGTGATAACTGGCGTTGTGTAAAATTGAACTGGAAATCGCACGTCCATTTTTGTCTGTCAATAAGATGCCGAAAATATCAGCTCGACCGATTTTAGCCCGCACGTGCAAAAGTCAGTACCAACTAAAAATAAACTCTTCTTCCGTATCAAAACCTGGGCAGAAAAATGAGCCCTAAGCGGGATTTTTTAGGCCAGTGTACTCATTGCAACTTGAGTACATCCGATGTACCCGTTTATTATTCATTTTCTTTTAATAATCATGTGTAGCTGTACCATATACATTTCACAGAAAAAAATTCTGCTAAAGTCCCCTGACAATGTCTTTTCCTTTCTGCAAGCCTAAAATTCCCTTTGCTGCTTATTCTTTCTAATTCTTTTCCTCGTTTGGTTAACAAAAGCAGGTGTGGCAAGATAATGCATGGAAAAAAACTTTCTTTTTTCTTACTACTTCTCGAATGTCAATCTCTTCCTTTTCTTGAAAAAGCAAGTTAAAGAAGAAGAACAACAACAAAAGACTATTTGGCGAAACTACTACAACAGCACTTTAGCTTTACTGACTGACTGAGTTTACCGTTTTCTTAATGAAACATACACGAGCAGTGAGTTAAAGTAGAGCGCTGGTATTGGATGCCTAAATTTTGTTGGATGAATGATCGCCGGCAAGTAGTGGTGGTGGTGATGTGAGTGCGAAGGCGAGGAGAGTGCACACAGGAAATTTTTTGTACGTGCAACGCACACACAAAAAAAATATTCAAGTTAAGCCAGGTAATAACATTGGTGTATAGTGATAGTGTAGCAGCATGAACTATTGTTGTTGTTGTATTTTAAGTAGGGCTGATGTATAAGGAAAAAAACATTTTTATGGTGAAAGCAGAGAATGAGAGAGGAAGTAAAAAAAAGTAAAAGTTGGGTAAAGAGGGGAATAGCAGGGAAATGTATTAGGGATGGATTCGGCTTTTTTGCTAATGAAAACTGCGACGGTGGCGGTAGTTGGCGCTAATGGATCTTGCTTCTGGGGTTTTGCTGTGGAACGTGAGTGAAGGGAGGTAGACGGCGGAGGAGGTGATGTGATGAGGATAACGGTGAATAAAAAATATGGCTGTTGTGTTTTTTATATGTGTGGAAAAAAAATTCACTTTTAATAATCATATCAGCGGTAGAAAAAAAGAAAAATCTTTCTTTCTTTTTGCGGTTTTTGGCAAAGTACCTGGGTGAATACTACTCACTCACTCACCAGCCGAATTAAGTAAAGTACAGACTTTTGGTCTTTCAGAATTTCTTGGGAAGTTAAGTCGTTAGTGGAAAAGAAGTATTTTTTTGTAAAAAATAAGTGTGTATGCATGTGCACACTAAAATAGGCACGCAAAATACAACGAAAATGTATTAAAGTATAATAGGCAATGAGTCAGCGAAGGAGCAGAAAGAAAGTCAGGATGTAAAAAAAATGAATCAAGCTAAAGTGATTTGACGAAAAAAGTATAAAAAAGCTTCCAAGAGAAGAATGCGAAGAATAGATTTTTTATTACGAGTAGGCGGAGAAATATTCATGCGATTATGATTATACAAAAGGTAAGGTTCATCAGTCAAATCTTTTTTTGCTGTTACATAAACAGACATTACGAAACCAGGAAAAACAAGGTTCCCTCGTGCTATAAAATAGAATCATATATGTAAATGCATTCTAAAAAAACAATGTATACCCATAATTTGAACTTGAGTTCAAGAAGATAAAAAAAGATTAAAGTACTTTTGCAATTTAATTTTTGGTCTAATTCTTTTGAACGCAAAACAACAACATGTTTTCATACTTTGTACAGACATCCAATTGTTTTACGTTATTTGTAATTTTGTTTATAAGACTGTTAAAACAATGGGCCTTCATTTCAAGTGGAATATGATAGTAGATATAGAGCCACAGCTTTGAATTTTTTAATTAGTTTTAAGGGAAATTTTTATGGATGATTTCCCTAACTGCTTAACTTAATTTTAATTAACAAATTAATAACACTCTTTGCTTTGATCCCCCAAATGGACAAATATAATTACAAAATCATGCATTAACACAGATGCTGGAATGGATATAGTGGAAATTTATTTAAAAAACGAATGCTGGTTGGTGCATATGCAATAGAAAAAGTTATATGAAATCTGGAGATCACACTGGTAAAAAAATACTACATGCTCCTTCCTTCCTATTCACGGCTGGGCTGCACAGCTTATTTGACTTGGCCCATTGACGACTAAATGTCAGCTAAGTTGAATCTATGTGTATGGTTGTGACATGGCATGATGTGACCATTTCTTTTGATGTCGTTACAATAATATACATAAGCGCAGTTCCTTCTTTCACATTAACTACAAGCTTCATAGCTATCTAGAATTACTATATAGCATACAGTCGTCACGTCACATTTTCAACAACAATATGGTAGTTTACCGGAAAATAAAGAATAAACTTAGTAGCACAGCGTCGACAAAGATATAGTCTTTGAAAATGAAATAGCAACGGGTAGAAAAAAATATTGCAGTGCTGTAAAATACCATTGAAAAATTAATTTTATTTCATAATCAAAGTAGAATGTACAAGGTTTAGGAAAACTAATAAAAACATCTTTCGTTACAGCAAAAACCTCCACAACAAAGAAAAAAATTCCCTGCAATTTGCAATTGTAGCTCCAAAATCCCTGAACATGCTTGCAATCCCTCCTCTTATGAGCAAACATATCCATTTGAACATTTCTCACGTGTGTTTTCCATGCTTTACCTTCGGACGCATGTACGTTTTTAACAACAAAAATACCATCATAGTCATCATCATCCTTTTCATTCTCTTCCAGTTTTACTATCATATCCATAACATTATCCTCTAGTGATAGTGTGGACCTACAAATTACCTACACGCCCTACACCACCACCATTACACTTACACACACGTACTACTTCTTCATAACATGAATACAAGTAAAAATATAATATTATGTCGTAAGTTCATTGTGATATCACATAGTTCGTTCTTTCGTTTTTCTACCAACCGTCCAGCAACCCCCATTCCCTAATTTCCCAAAGGAGTGATAACCTTATGGGCTACAACATGCTTTAAATAGGTCTACTATGTTATTCTCCGTGTTATGATGATGATGATTCCTCATTCCACCATTTCAACTCTTAAAAAGCTCCAGCTGAAAATTTGCACGTACATCATTTCTTCAGTAGCGAAAGCCATAAGCCAAAATTTTACACGGGAAGCACTGGGGTATATTACGAAGATTACGTATTACCATTTACCTCTGCTTCAAAAACTACCTACCAACCAAAACCAAGTCAGCACAGAGTCAGGCCAGAAGTTTTATTATTTTTATATTATTTTTCTTCTTCGAGAAACTTTCTTTAAGTACGTTCAATTCCGATGTAAAGTGCTGTATTTATTCTTTAGCCCAAACGAGCATCTATGTAACTTTATTTATGCTATGCTCAAATATTTTGTATTGTGAACGTTAATTTTTTATTATGTCTATTTATTATGAACGAAGAGAACAAGAACTGGTAGCCGACACTGACGATGTTTTTTGCCGCAACATGTATTTTTTAGTGATGAGTTCTTGGAATTAATATTAAATCATTTTTGCTATCTTCTGCAGGGTTTCCCAAAATAAAAGGATGGTATACATGCCCACAAATTACAATAGTCAAATTTATTACATAAAATGAATAATTCTTTAAATTATCAAAGCATTATTTGTATGGCATGGATTCAAGAGACTTTTCAATTTAGGAGCAATTTTTCTCAGAAATAAATATCCCATCCGTACTAGTCATCCATCATCAACCGCCAACACCAAAACCACAATCAAATTACATTTTAAATATGCATATTATGTAACCTCCTATACACACAGTTTACACTTAACCAAGTGGAAGTAGCCAAAAAAAAATCAAATCGACATCCTCCCAACTTTCAGTTCCCTACTAAAAAAATGAGTCAGCATGAAAAACGAGAACACACAAATAAAAGTTTAAATGTGTTTATACACAATACACGGACCATTCACTTTCAATTTATTTAATTATGCGTTTCACGACAAATATGACTGCATAAAATAAACATACGTACAGTGGAACATAATTATAAGAAGTTTTTGCAAAGTTACTAGGAGTGTTGCATAGATCGACAACGTTAAATATTTATATTTCGTATGGACAAATACACTAAAATGAAGATCCGCATAGTCCAAGACTCTGTATCTAGATGTAATAACAGTGAAATAATAATAACCGAATGATTGTCAAAATTACCAATCGTTAAAAACAAACGTTGTATTGCGGCGGGTTGGTAATTTTGTTGCGCCTCCACTATATATTTTCCCTTAAATGAGGGCCTCATGTATCTTTTATGCTGCTGTAACCATTTTACACTTGATAAAATATGAGTACCAAATTCAAGTAACATAACAGTGTACTCATCAGTGAATAAATAAAGCAATATGAGAGAAAAAGAGCAATTTTCTTTATGTAAAAACCACGTTGTTTTCTCAAAATTTAAAGAAGAATAAATTTACCGCGAGTATCTATTTATTTTATTACACAACACTCATCTCGTCAAAATAATAAATTCCGAGAAAACATTACAAGAACTTTTAATGATAATAGAGTCATATAAGATGATGAGCATTATTTTTTATTTTGAAGTCCGTTCCCATGCATCGTCAGTGTCCGCTTTCAAGTACGCCTTTTCTTTTAAAACTTGACAAGACAAATCCACCAAGAAAGAAAAGCAGTACAAGTAATTCGACCAATTTGCTTTCATGTCACTTCATCTCTTCAAATTTTCAGTTGGATTTTTTTGTTTTGTCTGATGATGTTGATGTCAACTATACTCATCTTTTTCTCTTTTTAGTTGGTCTTCATTTCCATCTCCATCTTCATTCTACTCTCTTGGCTTGAAAATGTTCTTAATGAGCATGTCATGTGAACATGAAACGAAACGCTATCTTACTTCTCCTCTCTCTTCCTCTTGTCTTTCTCTTTGCGTCTCTGTTTTGTTGTCGTATGTCAGAATAAAAGTTTATTATGTATGATGAACCTACGTAAAAAAACTTTGTACATGTAATATACTTATGCATAAGCATACAAAAGCTTATGCAAACATCTTTTCTTTTTCTAGCAAGTCAAGTTTTTCGACAAAAGGAAAACGGAAGAAAGGAAGAGTATTAAGTTGAGTTGGGTTTTTGTGTTGCTCCTTCAAATACACAAATTCAAATGGATAGCCTTCTTTGAGAGAGGACCGGCGACCGGCCCATTTTCCTCACGGAATGGTTCGTTGTTGGTTCTCTCTCAATTTTAAAGGTCTGCTCACTCACTCACTTCTCTTCTTATTTTCTTCATTTGGAGTCGTGCCAGGGTAGTACTCTTTTTAGTCAACTAGCAAGTTTATATCCACTTTTTTATTACTTTGCATAGTTTACACAATTCTATTACAAACACACATACACAACAGATACGATACGATGAAGGAGAAAACGAACGCTGAACTCCACTGAATAGTGAACACACAAGACAAGAAGACAGAAGACCCCAAAAAATACTCTCGCTTCTCTACGCCTTCACTTGTTCTTCTTCTGCTCCTTGTCGTTCTCAAGAAAAAGGACAATTTCTCATGGAAGAATACTTGTGTGATGATAAGTTGGTGTACTGATCATCAAAAACGAAAAGAGACGATGAGAAAGAAAACGATGACTCTTATGATGATGATCACGTTGAGAATGATATATAGGCAGAATAATAAAAAAGATGAATGAGTACCAGTACGAAAATACTAGTAGCTCTTGTAATACACAATTCTGATAAATTTAATGAGATGCAGTTCACTTGACTCAGACAACACTAGTTCCAGTAGTTCCTTTTACATAGCTATAGCAAGCAATTTCGCTGAGCAAGCAAACCTAGCCAATATACAATGTTTATCTCATTGTGAATATAATGACAAATACAAGATGCAATTCTTATCTTCGCTCTTATTTTGTTATTTAAAAAATATAATACAATGTCAAAGGAAAGATGAAGAGAAAAAGATACTTATTTTTGAGAGAATCAAAATGAAATAAATTGTTTATCAAATCAAATGCATATAATAATTTTTGTATTCTTTTGAATAGAAGATTGAGAGTAAATTAAAAAATAACAAGAAAAAGTAATTCTAGCAAATGTATTACGTTTTTGTCAAGTTTGTATATGATATCGGTGGTCTCTCAAGGGGCTTTTCGTCTAATAACTTAACATATGTGCATATGAACACTGCACACTCTGCTTACATTAAAATTTGCTGCGTGGGTAGTAATAATAGAAATTGCTTTCACCGACGACTACAACAAAAAAGAAAACAAGGAGACGTTGTTGTTGGCAGCTCGAAGAAAAAAATATTTCAGAAGATCATCTCGAAAATCTTTTTTTGCTGTTGTTTTGCTTCTTTCTAACGTACTGCTCAGTACTCGCTTAATGTTGTTATCTCTTCATTCACATCATCTACATAGTATCATCATTCAAGATTGCATTGTGAGATTTACTGCACTAGCGAATCTGCGAATCAAACATGTATACCTAAGTTACGTTACGTGATGTTTCCTT
>JAQFZH010001036.1:0-24818 GCA_034695485.1 Entomobrya nivalis
ATGCACCGCATGTGCAGCGCAGTTCTCGAATAGTACTTTTCTGTGCAATATATGTGGATTGATGTTCTCCCTTAATGCTTTACTTGTCATTCATAAATACTTCTTTTCTTTACTAAAGTAAAAAGCCTAAAGTAAAGTGAAGTGTTAATTGAAATACATCAGTATCACACATTCGGTTCTTGCACATAAAAAGTGAGTGTAATGTAGGTTTCAAAATTATTTACAAAATGTACTGCATTCGTTGAATTGAAGCATATTAATACTAATGGTCATATTATAAAATCATAATCTTCATAGTTAACTCATATGGATATGTCTGGATTCTATAATATACTAACGCGTAGACATGTGACATGTGAAAATGTTCAGTGACATTAAATTTTGCTTCGAAAAGGTAGGTCTTTGTTCACATGATTACTTTTTTTTAATTAGGGCTACAGAACGTTTTGTTTAACAGGGTTATATTTAAATGCCTCGTATTTTTTTTAAACCGAATTTCAAGTACACAAAGTCATAAATGTGTTTATATATACATACATACATGTATGACTCAGATTATGTGATGATTAATGTTCAGTTTTAAATTTACATAATTGTATTGTTTTTTCAAAACTTCATCAATTACAGAGGTATAATATGCTCTTAAAATTCTAAAAATGGCACATCGAAATGAGTCAACTATGACTTGTCGTATGATTTCATCGTTTTGAAAGATAGTACATGTTTGACAATGAAGTGAGGACATACGTGACATTTTTTTTGATTATAGTAAAATATGTTGTACATCGCTGACAAATTCTTTTAGCCTAAAGATCCTCGACAACCTGTCTTCCAATTTTATTCCAGAGGAATTCTCCATCAGTTGTCATTGTTCGAAAATATAAATCCGTTTTTTACTGTAACAAACTTGCTCCGGCGGCCGTGGACTAATGACAAAAATCCATACTTTTTTTCCTTTTACAAACAAACAGCTTCTATAATTTATGCACATAAATAATTGTGAACAGCAATTATAATGCAAGTTACATGAAAACATTTTAACCTTAGAATACATCAGTAAATCCCTTAAAAATTCTTTTATAAGTACATGGATTACTAAATGTTGGAAATTTCCGTTCATAAATTTGATGCTTATTTCGCGCGGCTAGTTGGATTAGTTTTGATTAATTGTCCGAAACCAGTATACTTACATAATTCGCAACCTCTTATTTTTCAGCGGCAGTTCAATGACTACAATGTTAAGGTACTGACTTAAAACTTCTTACTTCGTCGTACTTTCATTATTAAATACAACTTTTCAAGGTGACAGTCAATATTCAGGAAAAATTTCCTTTCAGTCTGCCGTCCGATTCGGATATCTCGACTTATTGAGTCGTTATTGGCTGGGTGCTTATTTTGCAAAAGATTTATTGCTAGAACAAAATAAACCTGTATTATCAACAAGTCTTGATATTTTTATTCAATCACTGCTTTAAAAAAATCCATTGCAATTGCAGCAATGCAAAATTCCTGCATAAAACCGGCACAAAAAATGGCAATGGATCAAAATGAAAATGACTGACAATACAAACGCCTTTTCCTCCAGTTAAAGTTATATCACGCTGGGCTGGAGTTTTGACGGATCACTTTTTTCTCATTAGTATTGTGCGCATTAAATTCAATAATAGCTTATTACAGAGATTATAAAGTATTTTGTGATAAGATATACTACATGGAACTATAATAGCTAATTCTGTTACTATCTCTAGCATCTCGTTGAAGATGGTAAAGGGCAAAAATGAATTTCAAGTTTTACACTTTTATTGAATCCCATTATGTGAACTTGCACTCATGACATTTTTTGTCTGGAAGTACTAAAACAATTTATTTATATGTTGTCAGTTTAGAACTCATCATGTAATAGCATTACAACACAACAGAGATACATTTTTGCTCGAGGTACAAGAAAAAATCTGATTTCATAATGTGAAGTACAAAGATGAGAGAACCATTAAAAACTTGATTTGTAGAGCTACTAGAATTAATAAGAACGTGTTTTTGTTCCATTTTAACCAGTGAGAAGATCGTTAAAGCAAAAATTAATCAAAATGTAAATTCATGTTAGATAATATATATATATTTATATGAGTATACATGTTCTATCTATTCGTGGTCAAGTTCATATGAAGATCATATACATCTACATTTAGTACTCCAGAACATATAATATAATCCATTTGTAGTTAGTTAGGATCTTTCTTCATCTAATTCATATTCATGTTACTTAATGTTGAGTTTTTCTCTGGAGCCTAAAAAATGACGTTTCGGTACATGTGTTGCTAGTTGCTAAATACTTATATGTATGTAATTTTGCAAACATACTGTGAATTTATATTATGCAAATATTTCATATTCAACCAAAAATATACATCTATATATGCAAGCACATTGTGAATATGTTGGTATTTATCAGTCAATTTTATTTGTGAATTTTATTTTTTAAGTGCGCGAAATGGTAAGAAAGGCTTTTGTTCAAATCCAGCTAAAGAGCTGTTGATCGACAGGTACTAGATATAGGTATTGGAAAGAGCAAAAATCAAAGACATCTATCCAATTAATTCTTCCTATATAGATAGAAGAACTCATATAAAGAAATAAAAATACACCAAAATAATTTTTTATGGTTATCAATTTATCATTGTTCTTTTCTTTTATTGTTTCAAGTTATCCAACCTTGATCTCAAAGTCCTATTTTATTATGCGCATTATGAAGCAAGTTGAGGAATAGACATTCGAAGACACTGACAATCATTTGCGTACTATAACAAATTATTATGCCACAGTTTCAAAATTGTATTTCACCCCTTTCACCCTGTTGCAATTCTCAATTTCACACGGAAGTTGTTAAAAGTCTAACGTCAAATGAAGACTGATAAACAACCGCATATCACATTTTGGTTTGTACATTGTTGCTATATTGCGCACTTTGCCTTTCTACGTCTGTCTTGCAACTATAAACAAAAGGAAACGTGAAATGATGAGATTACGTGAGCAGTGAATCCACAACAATGGCTATTATCTTATCATCATCTTTATCTAACATGGATTCAGCTAACAGCAAAGCAACTTTTACTCTTGTGGTCATGTCGTTTGCAAAAAGTTAGTGCGCAAATTTTTATTTTGAGTGTAAATAAAATAGGGCAAACGCACCTGGACGCTGGACGATTTTAGGAATACGTACTCCATATGCATACATATACGTACACATTCCAACGTAAACCTGTAGGGTTAGTCGAGTCGAGATTGCTTGATTCTGCGAGCCTACATGAAAAAATGTTTAAACTTGATACATTAAATTTGATTTCACTCAACCCGTGCAAAAATTGCTTCCATCATCATTATCATCAATGTGGTCGTCCTTTTGAAGACATATGGCAACATTTTGTAGCAAGACGAGAAATGAAAAAAAAGGAACAAGGAAAGAGGCAAGGTACTAGGTACACATCCGTGTGTACCTTGCTTGCACGGTGAGATGAAATTCTACAATAACATGAATGACGAAAAACATTGTGTGGTGGTTGTATGAGCATGTTTTTACTACTATTGATGACGTCGGTATTTTGAACCTGATTTCAGGAGAAATCACAAACCGGTGGGCCCTCTTACACAGAAAAACTAATAAAATTGGGTATTGATGACGCAATTGAGTTGCACCAATGATGCTATTTTTTCAGGCAATCCCAAACTCTGACATGACAAAAACATATAACTCAAGACTAGAAATGTAATACCTGAAATTCGTGGGACTAGCCGCAGTTTTGCTTTATTAATTTTTTGTTTACAAAAACGGACAGGTTTTTTACTTAAATTGAAAAATAGAAAAGTGGTCTTCAAAGAAAGCTTAAAACTTAATATGCATACACATACCTATAACTGCATTAGAATTTTCTGACACATTAGTTAACAAAGGTGTAGTTACAGTGGAATATGAACTACCGTTTTAGAAAATTAAAGTCTTGTGTTGTCTCAAAATTATAAATATCATGTTGTTCTGAATATTTACAATCATTCATGAGGCATTGCAAAAATTTCTGTATAAAATGAATTCAAATGAACGAATTAAGAAATATAATTGTTGTATATGATGTCATAGTCTTATTTGGCAAATGCATAAGGTAGCAGTAGAGCAAATGACTCTTTTTATGTTCTTTCCGCCCAACTGTTTATGGCCTGTTAAACCTGATGCTGTTATTCATGGAAAATTTTCTGCTTTTATTTAAAACTTTTCGTTTTCCCTATAAATTCAATCAGGTAAGTAAACTTACTGACATCAGATTCCACTCAAACGAAAAATGTACACTTATCTGACCAGTATTTATCTTTGCATTTTGTTGCAACTTTTTGCGAATACGCGACAAAAAGCTAAATGAGAAGAAATTCTACGAAAAATGGATACAAATATGACACAAAGTTAAATACGTCAAATTTGAGGGGGATCTCCTGCTTTTTGTCTGCATGTTTGCACGAATCCAAGTTAAGTGAAGAACAATAACAAACAAAACAAGTCGCGTCGCGGTTTGACTATGGGTAAATTTTTAGCAAATATCATTACTTTTTGCTTACTTTTGCGAATTGCGTTTGCGTCTAGCTAAACCTGTTCTCTTAACATTAAACACTTTTGGCTACTACCACAGGTACAAAACTGTATTATCTTCATTTTAGCATTGATGATATACGTAATACGCACCACCAAGAAAGGTTTTATCATTGTTTTATCTGTCCTACCTGAATAAACAGTTTAGCTCATCAAAAGATCATTTGTGGACTACCTTTAGGTCGCCAAGCTGCACATCATTAAGCGTACACGGGTTGACGTACTTATCACAGATTTACGTATAGAACCTGAGTCTTCCATGGGCGCTGTGTATTTTGCATCAGATACATTGTAAGTTGCGTATGTGGATATCTGCATGGCTTGTGAGATCATAGTACACGTAAGTTGAAACATTACAAAAAAATAATACATGCGCATCTTATATTAAATTACATGCCTTATTAACTGAAGTCGGTTTGATAGTAACTACCTACAATACATTTAATTTTAACATACGTTGGTTACATTCATAATTGTACAAAGAAGAACGTATGGTAAAGTCTAAGAAAACCGGCTAATTTACGTTAATGCATTAAGCGTAATACAATGCAAGTAGACTAAGACATGTGTCCGTCCGAAATGTTCCTCCTCCTCCCATTTTTTTTCATGTAAACTTTTGGAAATACCAAAGAATATAGGCATTACACATGTTTGAGAAACAAACTATAGGACGCAACGGTTTGCCTGACCACTGTCATGATAAAATAAAATGCTTCAAGTTTGATTATATAGTAAATGTAGCAACAAGTGTCTGTCCACTAAAAAGAAAACACCAAAGTTACATTATGACTATGACCACGATTAATGCTTAACTATTACCAGGTTTCATGTTTCTGTAATTTCCATCATATTGGTATTAGATGAACCGTGTCTGTGTATATGCGAAAGAGCATGTTGCATTGTTGGTAGTGGTTGGTGGTGTGGTGGATACAGAAAGTGAGTGAAAGAACACAAGTGGTTTCATATATTATAGTACAAATTAATAGAGCAAAATGTATGATGATGAGCGGCTTTAAAATTACATATTAGGCTGAATACATAATAAAAAAACATGCTTGAGCAAGGGTTGAAACGTATGTTGTACATGTGAGTGTGTAATAATCGTCATCACTGGCGGTGATGACGATATTATGCTGTTTATCATCATGATCATCATAATTAAGCTTTGTGTGTTACAAACATGGTATATATGTGAGATGAAGCAAATCAGAATCAATTCAGTTAACCACTTGTCGATCTCAGAGGAACCTCTGGAGCCTCTGTAAAAGTCAATAATTTTTACAAGTTCATTTATTACTGGATTTTTATAAGATCTTCGTGTTGGAGGAAGATAAATAAACAAGGTCGCTCATTCTCAACGTGTCTGTCTCATGATTTTGATAAGACGACGACAAGCTATACTTATTTTCCTAGTTCCTCGTTTTGGGGTAGTTTGAACATATAGTTTTGCGATAGGAAGTTTATGCCATTTGCACTGTGATTGTATCGTTTAAACTTTGTGGAATGGATTTAATAGAAGAAGAAAAAACTGCTCAATTTTTACCAATAATCATCCTAAGCTTCTTGTGATATTCAATTAGTGATCATTTGAACGAGAGTCAACATTTTGACACATAGTTCCTGTTTGAGTGTTTTGAGTTTTAACGGCTATCACAATGATGATTCAAGGAATGCCACGTGCCTTATTCTTTGCCGGTCTGGCAACCATGTTTGGCACGGTTATGTTTGCATACATAGTCGTCCCTGGAATAGTTCATTGGCAGATCACACAGGTAAGCCTTGCTAAAAAGTGACCTTAAAGGCTTTTGTTGTGATGAGTAATCTCAGACAAATAAGTTACACATCACATAATGTACACTGTTATACATACATACCTATATAGGAAGGTAGTGGATAGTTCACTTCATTATCTATGCAGTTGCGGCATACTTTACGACTCAAAGATTTCGCACATTTGCGATTTGTCTCATGAATAATTATTACAAAATTGCACACTCCAACAAATAAAGCGAGTCATTAATATTTACATCATATACACATTACATTGTTGGCTCGGCTCTCATCTAAAGTTCAAGTCCATGGTCACTTGAAAAGAAACGTATCCACTTGTTTTCCTGCACTTGGCATGAAGATGTGCAAATTGACCTTTGTCACATAAAATGTCAATCATACTAACGGCTAGTAACCTACAGATATTAGGCAACCGGTTTCGACCGTTTAGACTAGACTTCATGTCATTGTACATGTTTTCATATTAGTTAAATAGTTAAATATGAAAATCTTACTTATTACTAAATAGCTAATATTTTTATGACTCAATACATAAGTAATAAGCATGTATGTATACATATGTGCAATAGATATTTAATATTTAGCTCTGTTAATTTGAGCCACCCAGTAAAATCAACAAAAAATTTATATCGGTCATAGGTATTGAGTCAGTCCTACATATAAAATCTGCAAAACAGGAAGCAACTACACACACAAAGAAGCATGCATTATAAGATCGAATTGTACATGGACTTAAAAAAATAAATTTATTTTTAAATGAAGTAAAGAAAAATCATAAGAGCACACCTTTTGCACTTTGAGCATAAACAACTTTTTCATGGAAATATTCTGTTCATGAATAATACACCCAAGCCAGGTGAACAAAGTATATCGCCTTTTTCAACAAAAAAGTTACACTTCTTGACAAACAAGACTCAATATATCTTTTAGTAGCATCACAAACGTGTGAGATTACAAGAAAGAATATGTAGTCATTTATAATGTACAACCGTTTTTAATTTGGGAGATACCACTTAGCATGATCATCATCACCGGACAAACAAGTCCTCTTTCTGAAAAGACAAACACAAAGCATGCCAATTACAGAATCTCTTGAGATGTAAAATTAAAGTGTGTTGGCAGTAATAAGCTAGGTTTTGCCGACTCAACAAGTGTGTCTGCTAAATTATCATAAAGCAGTAGAATTCCATCTGTATATGACAATGACTGCACAAAAGTAACGCAAATGATGATGCGTACATACTCTTTTTGTGTGAGTAATTGTGGTTGTCAGCAATCATGTGTATTCATGTGCTAATGTGAACCTCAACTTCACGTCGTAGGTTAAGGTTCTTTATAATCTAATCTTTACAAGCGTAGTATATTGCATTGCATACAAAAAAGATGTGATGACTGATCCTCACTTGAGTGATGGATGATGATACACAAAGAGTCCGCGATTTTGATAGAGATACACGTTTTTTAATATAAAACATAGTTGTCAATTAAATGTGCATCTATGAAGGAAAAACCATCTCATAAACTTCCCATTTTGCGTACCGTTTCACAGGAAAAAAGACTGAATCATTTTAATATCAGTGAATTAAGATGGTATCATGTAACCAGTAACCATTAAATTGCACCATGCGTTGTACTGTATTGTACCCTAAATTGCATCCCGTGAAGCAGCTTGCGTTAATATCTAATTGAACCTTTGCTATATCGTGAGCTGGTCAGTGATCAATGTTGTACGTCTTTCAAAATTGACTGTAAAACCACAAAAGTTTAATAGTCTTCTAAAGGATGTAGACGAGCATCATGCCAGCATCACACGATTTCTCACGCTCGACCGTTTTTTCCTTTGTTTAATGACGTGCAGTTTGAATAATAACATAACACTACATACTCATTACAAAACGAGGAGAAGATTTTCTAAAAAGGATTTAATTTCTTAATTAATGAGCGAATTTAATTACGTTTCAAGTGAGAGGAAAGCACTTTCATTTTAACTGACAATATGAATAGCATTGTTATTCCTTTGTGAAAAAAATCACACACCTTATTTGAGCTATTGGGATCACCCACATTGAAATGTAAAATGTAAACATGGTAGACGTAAATTGAGTTGGAAATGACCAAAACAAAACGATTTGCATATGTAGTACAATGAAACTCTCACAATTTCATTCATTCATTCATTCCGTATGTATTGTTTTCTTGTAGATGATAAGGCTAGAACCAGGAAACGACGTTTGGAATGCATGGTCAGACGTGAAAGCGCCTATTTTCTTACATGCTTATGTATTCAACATCACTAATCATGAGGATGTCCTGAACGGAGAAACTCCAAAGCTACAACAACTTGGGCCATACGTTTATGAGTGAGTGGAAAACATGATCAAAATAGATAATATATTATTTCATTTAGTATTCCTCCGAATTTGCCTCTTTGCTTTGCTCGCAGTGAGGGAGTGGAATAGTTTTGCTTAATTCAACTCACATTTTCAACGATAACGTTCACGGAAATAATCTATATATATTTTATTTGTTATATTCTTGGCTGGAAATATAGACAAAAACGAACGAAAGAAATACTAAAAGTAGACTCTGAAAATGGGACCGTGTTGTACAAACCGACGATGCTTCACTTTTTCCGTCCTGACTTATCCAACGGAACGGAAGAAGATGCCATCACAATGCTCAACGTTCCTTTGCTGGTAAGCTTGCAGCAGTCTTTTTACTTCGTTTCTCACTAAATTATCAACACAAATAGAATACAAATTAATAACCAATGTACACAAAAGACAGACAATACATTTTCCTCTTTTCTTCTTCTGTTTGTACGCGTGTGCTACATGATGTACCTATTTATTATATTCAGATGTTGTGTGGAATAAGAACAATTGAAACGAACATGCCTATATATGCCGTCATCATAAATAGCACACGCATAGTCTTATGTTTTACATTAAACGTATGAGGGGACTTATAGTGGCTTACTGTTCAATCATTTAATTGGGTTTCTCGTGTTCTCTTTTTTCTGTGTAGTCTGTGGCTCACGAACTAGGAACCATGTCTAGAATGATAAGATACATGGCACGACTCTACATTGATTCCTTTGAAGAACAACCTTTCATGCACACGAATGTGGGGACGGTGCTTTTCCGCGGTACTCATGTTCCAATGATTGAATCCATCTCTGAGTTGATGGGAAGAGAGCTACTGCCAAACAATACATTCGCCTTTTTCATCGAGGTAAGATGTGAAACAAAAGCTATTCCTGTCTACTTTACTTGCCTTCTTGTTTCCTAGTTTCTCCTCCTCCCTTCATGATTTAATGCTAATGCGCCTCCAAACAATAATGTGGAAACGCATATGTGCTTTGACTTTCTTTTTATCTTGGACTGAATTTCAAAGAAAAGGAGAAAAAATTTCATTAAAACGACACAGAACACCCTTTCAAAAAAAATACGTATGCTTTGCTATTCTGTATGTCTGCCCTATTGCTTATCCATATATTAAACTAGACTGTTTTCTATTTACCAACTTTAGAGAAATGGAACGAGTCCCGATAATTTCGAAGTCGACACAGGAGTACTAGATTACAAGGGATTTGGTGATATCAAGTCATGGAAGGGAAAGCCCGACATGGATATTTGGGATGGCCCCTCATGTAACATGATTAATGGAACCGACTCCACGATTTATGCACCCTTTGTAACAAAGCAGAAAGTTCTCCAAGTGTTTGAAGCGGAGGTTTGTCGTTCAATCCATTTGACTTACGACCGCGAGGTAGAGGCTGAAGGAATTCCGGGCTACAGATTCGCCCTTCCTAAAGACATTTTCAGCGAAGAAAATCCCGACAACCAATGTTTTTGCAAGGAGACTGACAAATCCAACTGTCCTAAATCTGGAGTTGTGTCCGTAGGTGCTTGCAAGCAAGGAGCGCCTATCTTTATTTCAAATCCTTACTTTCTCGATGCTGATCCATCATATGCAGAACCCTTTGGACTTCAGCCAAATGTCAGCCTTCATGAATCTTACCTTATTCTTGAACCGGTAATTGCCATTTTTTTCTTTCTCCATTCATTTACAATCACTAGAAAAGGCAGTCATCAGTCTTTCAATTTGCTTAGTCGTCTTCATGTTCATATGCGGTTGCGTAACGTTTTTGCATTTGTGAGAAAACTGAAAAAAAATAGTGTTTTATGTACCGTTGCGCTACGTGGAACCAAATGAGGTACTTTGATGTACCATGCAAATTTAAGTATGAACCACATGACATTACGTAGAACACACAAAAAAATCATCAAGTCGTGACACACATGAAGACTTCATGCAAACTCAGCACACTACCTTCATACTCATTCATAGCAGTTTAATCAATTCGTTTGCATTTCTGATTATTGCAGAGGACTGGGGTTGTAATCAAAGGAAACAAAAGAATTCAGCTGAACACTCATCTCAAACCGTCTGATGCCATTGATGCGTTCGCTAATGTACCTGACTTGATAGTTCCTCTGGTCTGGATAGATGAGGTAGGCAAAAAAAACCTATAGCACCTCATAAAAAACTTTTCTCACAGAAAAACAAACACAGTTTACTAATTCATTCCCTCGCGTGTAAAAAATAAATCATATTTGATGGGAAATTATTTAACTATAAATCATTTAATCTACGATTACACATTAGTTTAACTACATAATATATTAGTTGAATATTACTTCACGTAAACAACAAGCCGGTGTTTTTTTGTTGCTTAATTGATGAGAAATCGAGATATTTCATAACAATATTTTTTTTGTTTTGTTTAGGCTGCCACTCAGGAAGAAGCCCAACTTCATAAATTACGTTCCATGTTGGTTACGCCACTGCTCGTGCTGGAATATGGAAAATGGATGTTACTCGCTTTAAGTTGTACTATGACCGTAGTAGGAATGATATTGTTTTTTATAACCTCAACAAAGGAGCAAAAAGGCAAAAAGCAGCCACATGAACAAGAAAAATTTCTGTATTTGTAGTCATTCCATTCCAATGGTGTGGTACAATTATTGTAACAAAAATGACAATAGTTGCAAGTATGCAGGATATCATGCTCGTTTATACATACCATATATACCACGTTCATATTTTGCACAAGTCAAGTCAAATTGTATGTCTGCAGAAAAAGCCACTCATATATACCAATAAGCATGCACAAAGACAACAACCAATTCTCAGTTTTTTTATACTTCGCGCACCAGAATTATTTAGCTCTCCTTAAACTTTACTTTACAACTAATTTATTAATATTTTTCAATAGAATTTAATGCGTCACCACTGTCTGGATATTAGTCACTTGTTATCGAAACATACATTACTTTTATTGTGATGATATGGTTAAGTGTTGAATAATTTAGCAAGAGAAAAAAATCCTTTGTTACGCACTCCGATAACATTGAAACACAAATGTGGGAATAGGGAAAAATGAAGATGTTGTTCGTTCGTGGTTGCAAAAATTGCATAAAAATATAGCTAATTTTTATGCATTTATAATGCATTTTTAGCAATATAAACTTTCAACTAGTTAAAAAAACAATCTGGTATACACATAATATTAGTTCTTTGTTTCGGTTTGGTAGTGCTCTTAACTTTTTTACATCCTACATGACAGATAAGGTTTTTACCTGGCCATATTACCAAAAGATATGTGATTCCCCAAAAAAACATCCATAAGTTTGATATATTTTACTTACCCTGCAAGGATTTTATTTCCTTGAATATTACGATGATGATATTACGATTATGGTTGGTACAAACTCCTCCATTTCTGATTGATATACATTATTATTATACGCATGTGTATATAAACGTTTTTACGTTGTAATATTTTTACTCAAAACTCAACATCAATTTGTCTGAGAAAAAGGGGTATTTCAACCAAAGTAACATACATTTTTAGTGCAGCGGTGCCATTTAGACAGCCATCAACCGCAGTATAAAATTGGATGTTGCACATAAGCTTTATTTAAGGCTAGACTATATGGGCTGGACCAGATATAGTCTTGAGTTGTAACAGAATCACAGAATCACCACACTACTTACTATATATTTTGACCGGTCATTGGTCTAATTTAATGTTTTGACTGATATAGCTGTAATAATATGAAACTATATGTTTCCAAAATACTGAAAAGTAATGGTTTTATGGCAAAATGTTATTGCCAATATTTTCTGCCATCTCTTTTGGCGAATGCCCATCCAAACTTTTTGGATTGCCTCTTTTACATTGAAGAAGCAGTTACCAAAAAACATACCGTAAATGTGAACGTGAACCGTCACAAAACTTTAATGTGCCTTTACCCGTGTACTCGTAAAACTTTAATTATAAGTACTTAATTATTTTTGTACGTACCTGATAATAAATCTACGTCTAATTTAATGTAAATAGTTATTACCCCACTCATTGCCCTGCCGCAAGAAAAATACTCCAGAAACGTTTGTAACTAAAACTGTACATAATACTCAAAGATGTAAGTATTTAAAGTGTGTAAATTTTCGTACGAAATGGTATTTTGTTAGATAAAGTACTTAATTAAAAAAAATATTTTTAAAAACAAAGTAATACTCAATAAATAAAATGTTTGAAAAGAATAAAAGTCATGAAGATCTTTGTTAATTCATTCAAGAACGCATGATTTTACAAATAATGAACATATAACTTAAGATGATCTTTGGCATTTGACATAAGGAATGACGTAAACGTTACATGTATGGTGATATACTCGCATTCTATGCAAGCAGGAACAAGAACTGTCTGTTCTTCCCTACCTCATAAGTTTTTCCTTGACTTTCAGGTTGATGACGAGATGAGTTATTCAAAAGAGAACGTGTGTAATCGCTACATTCTATGATAAGCGAGATTTGGTAATTTATAAAGATAAATGAAAAAATAAGGAGTGTAGGCTGATTTTATTACCGAGTTACTGATGATGACTGATTTTTTGTTTGAGATGTAAGATAGAGAAAAAAAAACGCTTAATTACTACAAAAAACCAAGGTTGAGTCTGGCGTCCGTTTCATGTTAGCAAATACTTCCTTTGATATTAAGCAAATAATTAAGCGTATATATATATACAGCTTCAAACAACAAACACACAGCGAACAAAAACATCATCATCGTGATTTTCATGCCGGGACAAATAACCAAATTAAACCTGTGCTAAAAAATGCCCATCGCATATGTTAAATACAGGGTACAAACAATACAAGCAATTTTTATTTCCAAGATACAGAAATTATCGATAATCGGATACCGGTTAGCCGTTCTAGCAATTTCACTGGGGTTAATTGGGATTCATCTAGTTCAACCAGAACCATTTACATTAACATTGAAAACATCATTTTCATACTTGTTGTCATTACTGTTGTTAAAAGGTATTTGACTATTAACGCATCTTTTATTACAACACTTCAGAACATTCGTGATCCATTTTTTATTACTAATACATTTACAACCGTCCTCCACTACACTTTTCTAGACCCTATCATTTAATCCACAAAAAAATCTCAGTACCAGAAATCTACCACCACGTTCGCTGTGGAAGACTAGCTGATTGAATGATACTACTTGGATTATGATTGATACGTAGAATATAATAAGGAAAAAATGGTACCGTTGTCATGTTATTTAGTAACTTTACAGTTTATTTATCTGAAAATCAATTCATTGGAAATTGTAATGAGATACTTGTTCAAAAAAGAGTTCAAGGGTCAGAAGCTAGTCAAAGGTGCAAGTCAGATTTTAGTGATCAACTTGGTGCCAGCTCACAAGATCATAAACTAGATAGATGTTATGAAACAACCGCAGATACCCGAAATTTAAGGAACGAGTTGATTGTTATAAATTACTAGAAGCTGATATCTGGCCTTTAAAGTCTGCAATTCAACGGTTTATCAGGTTCGTGAATTTTCACATTGACAGTCGACAAAAAAAAACCTGGAAAACTTTACTATAGCTTTATCATTAGTGCAGTAAATTGTAAGAAATGTTCAATAAAGTATCAAATATTTTTATGGGTTTATAGACTGCAAAAAAGTGGAAACAGTGAAGCTATGGATGTCGAAGTTGACCATCAGGCAAAACCAAACATTGACCTTTCACATGATCCTGTTAATGCTAATGAGGAGTCCATAAAACCAGTGGAAGAACCTATTGCTGATGATGATGTTACGTGCATTATAGATGGCAATCCGAATGCTGATGAAAAAATAGTGGAATTAAATGAAGATTTCGCTGCAGGAGACTCGCTGAAACGACGCAAAAAATCAATGAAGCGCAGTAACTCTCAGCCAGCAGATAACCTTTCAGATAAGGATGAATGTCAAGCTGGTGAAGGAGACAACAATGAACTGTCAACTGAGATGGACAGCGAAAAGGAAGAGCTCAAAGAAGTCCAAGATGAAGCTCAAACAGGGACAGAAACTACGCAGAAAGTTAAAAAACCAATGGACATTTTTCGGCAGGGAATATCGTTTCTCCTTTTACTCCTTGCTCTCATCGCATTCAACCAACTGCTTGTCAAGGTTCTCTTTCACTTTTTCGGTACGCCAGATGACAGTGGGAAAGGAAAGAGTGGCAGCTCGGTACATGGTCCTTTAAAACAGGATCAAGAATTTCAGGAACCCGAATTCGCCGAGTTTGCATAGGCTAATAGAGCAGTAAAAGTACAAAAGAATAACTTGACTCTCTTCTTTTTTGTAAGAATGGGATACTTAAACTTTTTGTTTGGTATTTCAAATGGTTTGAATATTATACAGTTAAGTCTATAAAATTATATGAGTGCTAAATCTTATAAAGAAAAATGTATATATGATGATGATGATGATGTAAGAATATAACCCGGAAGACATTTTCTGTTAAAAAAGTTAGTGAACAACTGAACCACTTTTTATATAAACTTATGAAGAAATAAAAACTGAAAAAATATTTAATGAGTGCCTCCACTTTTTTTTATTTGGAATAATAATAATAGTTTAACTTTGCCTGAATGCATGTAACATCCACAATCATCAAATCGTACAAAAACGGAGGAAGGTTGTGCTTTTGAATAAACTTGGTTGAGCTGCGTCAGTATAAAAAAAACTGGGTAGTAACAGTAATCTGGGTAGAAGGAGTGAGTAGCGGCAGTAAAGTAAGGATTTTTATATATTACTTCACACACCACACCATCACCACCACCATCAGTAGTTGCTCGAGTTCAAAAACTCTTGGACAAAGTTGTTTTTAGTAAGTTGGCAGAGTTGCATATTACATTAGCTTATTTTTGTTCGCATATGCAATTGATGTGTGGAGGATGCATGTACATTTGGATCAGGACATAATATACATGCTTTTATATTCATTTCTCTGAAATCAGTTATATCATCACCAGGTTTTTTCCCTTTTTTCCTTCTTGGAAACTCGACCGACCCAATAGCTCAACTCTACATTTTCTTGTACGCACACTTCACATTTATATAAGTATATTATGTAGATGTTCCAAAAAAGAAAACCAAAATGCAACTCAATCTCTCTGGCTGTCTATCGAGCTAAGAAGTTTTATTTTTTCTCTTCCTTTTGAGCTGAGCTAGCGCTGTCCCAAAGGGCTGTTGGCTACATTCCAAACTTTTTTTCTTCTTTTCCAGCAGACTTAGTACAAAAAAAAGAGATTTCTCCCCAAAATGTCCGTTCTTATTACAATGGTAGGGGTTTAATGTAGTGTAGCATCATCATGATGGAATAGAAAAAGGGATGAGATGTGTTCATACTTTCTCTCATCGTCAGCTTTGCCTCTATATAACCGATAAAAGATTTGCTTCTCAATGTCCGCTTGTATTGTTTTACAATATTTATTCCATTTCTTTCAAAGATGTTCTACAAAAATTCATTGCTACTAATAACACATGCAACTTGTCCTTTCGCTCGGCGAGAAAAAGAAAGAAAGAGAAAAAGTATAAGGAAATGGTCTTTTCAACTTGTTCTATTCTCCCCAGCTTTTCCAAAAGCATTTATTTTTCTATACATTTTCAGCAACGGCAGTCCCACTACTTTCCTCAACTAACTGCTTAGTGTGTTATAAACGTTGGTTCATTGCTGGAAAAAGTGCATTTGTTATCTGCCCTTGTAGAATCGCCGTATAATTCTTAATGGGACAGATTATTCTCATGATAGTCGTAACATTAGTGGCTCAGAGGGAACATGGATGGACACAATCTCAAAGTACAAATCTGGTCTGGTCGACTATGAACACTAGTGTACTCCTATTCAATGCTGCACTGGCTTTAGTTCTCCGTTTCCAAATTTTTGGGGAAAACGAGATATTAGTTGAATTGTCCAGGCAGAACAGCAAAAGAGAAAGAAATGAGTGCTGATGAGAAAGGAAGTGCTCTTGAAAGGTCCAGGATTTAATGGATGCTGTTTGTTATTGTTGTTGCTGTTGTGTTTTGTGAGGAGTAATGAATTGTTTAATACAAACTTAACTCTCTGGGATGGGGTTCTCGGTGCATGCTTGTACTTTTTACTCAAGAACAAGACGAGATAGAGAGCAAGAGAACAATAAAAGGACTTTCTTGAGATTTTGTGAACATATCTTTTTTCCTTTGTCAGAATTTAGTTCTGGAACGGAAAGAGGAAATTGGGAGTAGTTTGCGACACATACTTTTGTCATTGTTAATCCTATTTATCGATTATTGAGGAGCGGACATCAATGGCGACATTTTCGGTCTACAGTATCTTACCATTAACAATCCTAGTTTTTATGGCAAGGCGGGGAGACATTAATGCTCTCTGTTTCGTAAACTGTCTAGCTTGTTGGTATAAATTACACATTATGGTTTTTCCATACTTGTTTATGAGCAATAAATGAAATGATCACACACACACACGACAAACTCGAAACTAAACGTATTTTTTTCCTTGGTATACACTCGCGCTTTATTTTACTGTAAAGGTATTTTTATTTTACTTATTTTCACATTATGCTATTATTATCATTTCATTAGAATGCTTGCGATCTTTCATCATACTATGATTAACATACAATAATTTCAAGACACATACAGTTTATATTTTACTATAGATTTGGAATAACTTTTACACGATTTCTTTTGCTTTAATATTTGGGCTCACATTTCATACTTACACAAACATCATTATCATGCATTCATTCCAAGTAGGTATACTATTTTGACATTTTCATTAAATCTTGTTCATAGAGGATGCATTTATTCATCTCCATCATCTGCACTTTCACATAATAATATACCCTTTACGAAATACACACCCACTCATTTACTTAAGTAGCATTTTATCATCATTAGCCTAATCCTTTTACTTGTGTAAACAATGTTAACGTACATGGTATATATTATACATAGTAGGTTCCCAGTGCAAATTTTGTCTATCTAATTAATTTTCATGTAAATATATCGTGGTGCAATATATATGTACACGTATTATATACACAAGTTCTTTGTTCATTAGAGTGCTGTATTTAGAATAATCATAATAATTACGGTAATCTCTTCTAGCGACGAAATACATATATGTATGTACATAATATTGTTATCGTACTCGCGTATATGTATGTATGTGTAATCAGGGTATTCCTTTAAATAACTAAAGATTAAATTATCTTAAAAATATCACTCACGAGAGCGTGGAACAAGAGGACTTTGTATAACCGCGGAGGCGGCATCCAAAGAGCGGACAAGAGAGGTGACCTTTTGACCTGCAATTTCCTTCCAGCTCGAACAACTACTGCTCCTAGTAGTATTGTTACTATTATTACTATCATTGTTGCCACTGTTGCTGCCTCCGCTGGAGAAAAAGGTGGAATAGTAATCTGAGCATACATCTCCCTGATTGAGTCCTTTCTCACAGTTTCTTCCACAGTCGAAAACCACTCTTAGCTCAGGAAAGACACGTGGAACATCTCCAGTAGCTGTTGAAAGCAGTAGCGAGCTCGGAGGGAAAGGGAAGCCTTTCCCTAAATGGGCTTCAGAAGTACTTGCAGCAGAGCTGCTAATGCTTTTACCATTGCTGCCGCTGCTTTCATTCCCAATTGTAGCTGGATTGTCCCTGTGTAAAGGAAGTGAAAAGGAGTCGGCAGATGAGGAGTTTTGTTGGTGGGTTGCTGACGACGAAGAATAAGAGAGGCTTAATGCTTTTCCGTTCGAGGCTGTTGTTGTCGTTGCGGATCCTGCTGCTACTGAAGTATGAGATGAATGTTGTGATTCCCTCCGAGCCCGCAGGGAATTAAAAGGTGTCTTCTTTGCGTTTGCACTAGCAAGCCAACTGGCGTAACCGATAATTTGGTGTCTGTAACCGTCCGTAACAGGACTTCGTGATAGCATGGCTTTCTCGAAAAGCATAAACTTGTCATTTAGCATCCGATGATACATTTCCCTCCTGGAGTAGGTTGACACAAATAAATATACACACATAAAAATGGAGCACGTAACGCAATCATTTTTATGTAAACCACTTAAGCGATCATTACGAAACTTTTTCTGAGAAGACATGATTTCCTGTGGAAATATAATGGCTTCCTTTTGGCAGAAAAATATTTATTCAAGTAGCATGCGTTTCATTCATGTGAAATAAAAGAATAATGTAATGTACTGAGTTTCTTCACTACCTCAATTTGTGATGTGGTCCTGTCGATGTATCTAACATGTCATTACCGTTTTTGGAATGGTTGTGTATTTCAGCTTTGAAACTGTTTGCAATAACCTCCAGGCGCATCATCCCAGCTTGTAAATAAGCTAAAAGCGGATCAAAATCAGTAAAGAAAAAAATTTGAATGCTTATTGTGCAATGTGTTTACAGAATAATCTAGACAAGTAATATATGTACATATATTGGATGAGATATTCATATTCATGATAAAAGTGTATAGTACACTTTAAATGTAACGCAATAAGTTAGAAAATGAAAGCTTGGAATTTACCCAGAGATAAATTTGCCTTGTGGAAGTCTTCTTGGTACTCTGCCATAAAATGATCGAATTCTTTCCGCAACTCCTTTATGTAATCTTGTAGCGTAATAGGGAGGGCTGAAGAGTCGGAAAGGAGGAAAGTAATTTGTGCTATCACACGAGCTTCAATAGAAACAATAAGAACAAATGGATAAGTATACTAAATGCATTTATAGTGCATCGCATATCATTTCAAAAACTGTTAAATAAGATGCAATACAAAAGTTTAAATATATTTCATGTTAAAATATGGGAATTTTCTTTAGATAGAATTTGTTGGAACGTTCGAAAAGGATATTTCACTTATTGCTAAATTTCTTATTTGTAAAATGTGTAAATAATAGTTTCTGTAAATAAATTACAATGCTAAAATATTATTACATTATAACATTATTATTTGACATGTGCTGATTGGTTTACCTAAAGTTTCTGATGACTTGAAGTGTGGATCGATCATCTCGACAAAATTTTCATACGTATCAAATGCCGTGTTAAAGAGTGGGTAGTCAAATCTCTGCGGATAGAAAAGCATAAAAAATATATGTACAATATAAATCACAAAAATAACGTTCATATAGTTTAAACACTTCTAATTTATACACACATCAGACCACAAATGTGAGACGAAGAATTAGCCACCAAGAAAATCAAATATGAGTAAAGTGAAAAGGGAACATTCCAAAGAACCAACTTTATATACATCAGAATGTGAATAATATTCTGTGTGTGCGCATTTTGTTTCTACCTAACTAAATGTGTACAATCAAAACTGCCTTTGACTTTGTAATAGCTCTATGAATGGAACATGAAGCCATGCAAGTATAACTCATATTTCTGTACTATTCATTCACGGGAAAGTAAGCTGGAAAAAGTTTTATACTTTGTGAATGTGATAAAGCCATTAAAATGAATAAAAGAGGGACTGAAGGAGAGAGAGCAAGAAAGATTCTACCATGGCATGGTATATGTGACGTGTGTAAATCTGAGTGAAACGAGCCAAAAGAAACATAATCATAATCAAAAGAAATTTCACTCATTCGAACATATATACATACATACATTATCATTATATATACATGACACTATTAAACTACATATACAACACACATTTACTATACACTCTCATTTTTATCATTACCACTACCACATGATCATGTCATTTACCATGTGACCCTTTTCTCTTTACTTGCTTCGTTTCTTTCTTTCTTTCGCTTTGCAATAACAATACAATTGAGAAAGTAAAAGAACTTATTCATCGTCCAAAACTACTATTCTCATAAAGATGCGAGAGAGCATAGAGAAAGAAAAAAAGTTTTTCTCTTGGTCTATGATCTATAGCCCAACATCATCATTTCGTTTAGTACATGCATTCAAAAATACACACATATTATATATAGGTTTTTTTCAGATGTTCATTCTCAAGCTTCAATTTAATTGTGCTAATTTAGGAGTAATATTATTACTACGATGTTCCGTTTTTTATGCTCAATTACTTAACCCCATTCCTTTCAAAACCTCTAGTCTGTGAGAATTAAAAGCAAAAGGAAAGCGAGCTTCTCGCAATAATAAATAATACAGCTATGGGCTTTTAAGTAAAAGTACTACGACTTTTTTCACATCGTGAAACTTAAGTGTTCAGCAACTTTAGTGCTCTCTTATTGAGATTAATACTTAGCTAGCTTGAGTTACTATGAAAGACGGTGAAATTGTGGCGTGTTTGTTTTCGTTATTTCCGTCTATTTGACTTTGCTTCAAGAAATGAGTTGCTGAATTATGTTGAATTCGGTTCTCATAAATCAATGTATATGTGTTTGAATCATTGATCGAATGAATTGCTAAACAGCCAATTCGGCCATTCATGATCTGGCCCTTCTTGAAAAGACTCGGAACGGAAACGAACTTAGGTTGCTCAGTTCATATCTTCATATTTTGTAAACTTTACTAGCTTGTAATAATGTGCAGTTTTTGTGTTCCGATAAGGTATATTATTGCAATATAACTGTATGCATTAATATTCCCTTAGTTGACATCTTATGGCTTCTTATTCTTCTTGATCAAGACAAGGATCAAGGAAAAAGTAAGAGCTAGTTAGAGATAATTTTTTACATCATGAAAATTGATTCAGAATGCATGCAAATATATTGAATAATGTTTTACTAGACATAATAGCATTAGACTCTCCTGTACGTGAAGCGGTTGTACACATTTTTGTACACGCAAAAAGTCCCGTAATAATCAAAGCGAATATACAGGTGTGACATGACAGCAGACAGGCTCACAATCATAATCATAAAAGCAAGTCGAATAATACACAATGATGTGTGGGGGTAAAAATGACAACACACTTTGCATCGCACAAAGGAAAGTATTATTTATAGAAAATGAGGAACAAGGGAAAACTTGAAAGGCTTTAGTACAGTACATATTGTATCGTGATTGCGTTCAGGGTTATTCTAGGTATGTCATATTTCAGTAAGTTATAACAGTACACATGTTATTATGATGTCGGTAACAAGACAAAATGACATTTGGTATGTTCAATTCAATTGGTGAAAGACGTTCCGAAAGAAAGAAATAAAGAGTCATGTTTCCTGGAAATATTCTGAATCAATAGGATGACGGCAATGATGATGATGATGAGAATGATGTATGGGTGAATACATAAGAAATGCTTAAATGTAAGTACACACACGTGTATTATACCTATATGCCTACACATGCAGGAGAAATGCTCTGACATTACATTTGACGATACTGTAGGTATGTGTACTTCATTCAGGAGTGCTACATACAATTCAGAACCATTAGTCTTTTACATTTTTCCACTAAAGGATAAAGCAAAACACGAATAAAAGGAGAAAAAGAAAAGAAAATGGAGCCAAAGTTTGATTCATGTTAGGCAGCAGTAGTCAGCGAAATTTCCATCTCTAATAATAACGTTTACTTTTATTGAAGACACAGACAAATAAATAAAATGTGTCTGGGAGTGTTCCACCATCATCATCACCATCATGATCATCCAAGTTGGAGAAAGTTTTTTTTTTGTTTTCTTTCACGGCAGTAGTGAAGGAAAGGAGACTGAAGAGAAACAGTTACATCGTTGGAATGACTTACTGTTAATATATACAAAGCAAACTATTGCTTCACACTACTAGTAAGAAGAACACACATCGACGTTTTTTTATATTCAATGATGAGATGACGAAAAAAAGTCATGGAAAGTTTGGCATGGAATGGAATATTATACAGCTTTCATTCATTGGAATATACTTTTCTTTGTGGAATGAAAAGAAAGGAATAATATGCGGGTGGCAATGGCCAGAAGGATGATGACGCCAAGAAATTTTGGTTCGTGGAAACTTATGGGTGTACATGTATAATACATCAGTTTACCTTTGGAGCGTTTGTAACGCATAGATGGATGAAAGGAATGCCAAGATTTCCGAGAAACGCGAAGGAAGGCTCATCACTTCGAACTCCTGACATAAATTGGACGTTTGGATAGGTGGAACTTTTTCCTGGTGTGGAGGAACTTGGTGAAGAGGATGGTGGTAGTGACGAAGAAGGTGCTGAAAATGCATTTTTCGAGGATGAATGAGAGTGCTTCCCACTTCGACCTATGGCTTTCCTAACCACCTCCTTCAGAAGAGGGGAAGAGTAGACTTGAAGAGTTTCATTTCCTTGTAAAGCTCGTCCCAGATCCACGTATGCTACCGTCCTACTCATAATCTCAAAGTGGTGCTCCTGTAAATTGAGTCAGATTGAACCCAGGATGTATAGGCCATGTGAAAATGTACATATTGCATAAAAGTTACGTGATAGAGCATGAGCGTCGTCTCAATTTAAGTAAATTTTGGAAAATAGAACAACTGTCCTTCATATGAAATAAGGTTAATTATATTAACGAACATTAAATGAGCGAATAGAAATGTGTCTAAAACTTTCAACCACAAGAGAGAGAATAGTAGGATTACATACGATGAAAATACTATGTTGCTAAATTTGGTTTTAGATAGTAAATTTTAAAACAGTAGATTTTCACTTGTTTGCATACATTTTCTATTCTGTCTCAAAATAACTTGACTTCCAATGACATGTCGCGTCGTATCGAATTCAGCGACTACTGAGTAGGTATATAGTTATATTATCTATGCTTGTTTACTTAATAAAATTTATTTCGTACTCTTCACTAGGTGGCTATTATGCCTCCCCATGAACAGCATTTTATTATTTAAAGGGAAAATAAAGGACGAAGCAGAGACAGTATATCGATGTGATTTGCAAAAAAGCAAGTGGAAAGTAAAAATACAAGATAAGTCAATATCAAAGTGAATTCACCTGGAGCCATCGAGAGACACCGGATGCTGCATGAAGATTGGCATCCCAAGATATAAACAAGATTGATCTTCTCGGTTTCCAGCCTGCAGCAACAGCAGATGAAAATACTCGTAGGATCTCAGTTGACATAGCTAACGAATTTCCAGGATCTGCTGCACCATAAGTCCACGAGTCATGAGAACAGCCCAGTATCACATACCTGGAAATTGTAAAGTCAAGAAAAAAACACTCACGTACAAAACAATTTCGAAGAAACTGGGAATCAGAGCTAACTTCGGTGAAAAAGCATGCTTGTCCCTTTTCTCCAGAAACACACAAACATATAGAGCCGATGATCATGAGAACGAGGCCAAACACACATACGCAACCAAGCAAAAGTAACTCAGCAGTGAATAAGGTTATCCACACAAATACCGTACTCTGCACATCCAATCCAATTTTAGCATTTAAGATCCAGCTCATGTGAGCTTTCATGATTCATGAAACAAACTCCTACGTAATGTGTCCTTTTCCTTAAACGAAGTGTTAAAAGTTTAAATTTTCATACCCCAAAATAATGTGCTGTCACCTTTCCTTGTACTAGAGCAAGCGAAAAAGCACATCTCAGTGTATTCAGAAAGTAGCACAGAATAAATAATGACGAATAACAGCTAAAGCTAACCATACTTACTTTTTTTCTATGTACCTAAGTATATCTTTTGGCAACCATAAACCTTAAAAGACAGCATCCTTTTGAAAATTATTGTTAAGTTTGCCTTATGTAATGTAATACATATACTTCATGGTTTAGTAATATGGCGATCATGTTATTTGGCGTGGTGCTGTTGTGGTACATTCGTGGAGCATTATTATAAGTGTTTTGTGTAAACCCTTCTCTGTATATTTTCCACAAAAGTTGAGTTGAGCTAGTCCTTTCTCTACCTCTCATCATCATTCTCTTTTTGCAAGGACATGCATTTGCCGCTGAGTACCATTATGTTTTGTTTGTCCTATACATCTACTTACACTACACTCATTCGAAGAAAGAGTTAGACATTTTAATTTCTATTGAATCTTATTTGTCAGTCAAGTTTCTCCAT
>JAQFZH010001037.1:0-24815 GCA_034695485.1 Entomobrya nivalis
AGTCTGGCATGTAGACGATAAATGAATAAACTGTACTTTACCTTCCATTGTCGTAAGGGATTTTCGTGCATCTAGATCTATGCATCTTATTTTCTTACTTTACATACTCTAAAATTTAAATGCAGTTTGGTTTTTTGTGTACGTTTTAACTATATTCGTTTGAGAACCCTCAGCTAGAGTAAAGACATAAAAATGGTAGACAGTGAATCCGACTCCAATTTTCAACGTATTATCTTGACTCCAAGAAAACGACTCAGCTGGAAAGAAGTAGAAATGCTCTTTCTGGAAATTCAACGCGATTGGAGGATTCCAGTGAAAATATCACAAAAATTTGCAGAGGTCTGTAAATACTATTGTGCATATGAAACTTCATGTCCAGCTAAATTCAAACTAAAGATGCTGCCAAATGGAATTTTTACTGTTTCAAGCAATGGCATGGATCACAAAAATCATAAAACCTTTGATTTCGGTCTTACGGAAGAGCAAAAGGAGTTGGTTCTTGATTGTTTAAGAATTGGAGTCACTACTCCCAGCAATATGCTTATCACTTTTAAAAAGAAGAAAGTAAACGAACCTCTGAAGAAATCTCTATGTAACTTCTTGGACCGTAACCTTGCTCCAGATTATGCATTATGGCTCCTTTTCAAAAATTTATTATGCATGCATGCATTCAATTCGTCCAGGATGACACAAAAAAATTACGAAAGCCCTTCAAAAAAATATGATACTAATATTTGATGCTTGTAATTTTTATTTTGATGTACATATTGAAGGATTACGGAAATAAGTTACCGAATACCTCACTCTCCCATTAAAATGACTGAATATGCATATTCAGTTTAAATTAGTTTATTAGACTACTGATCTTGCCTAGTATAATCCATGTGTAAAAGTCCAATCTAAAATAACAGGGATTTTTATCTGGAATTATTCTGTTTTGAGGAGTAAGCCATCAAACAAACGTGATTGAAAGTGACGCCAATATTGGGGTTTTTTAAATTAATAACTCACTAACTACGATTTTTTCACACTTATTAACAATAATGCTGCTTACTCAGTGAACACACATTGCAAACGCAATCACACTATCTCTTATTCAATGTCTCCACTTTCTCTAGTTTTTGTTAAATAACGCTGGTTTAAGGGATTATATGATATCAATATTATAAATGAATTTAACACGTTGAACCCGTTTTATTATGTGAAAGTAAATTCTATGAAATTCCTAATTATGTTTGTTTTAACTTTATTAATGCTGTCATCTAAACAAATAATCAGCAAAATGGCTTAGTTTGTAACATGGACCAAAATCTAGCATAAACACAGCCAAGGGTATACGTAGAGCTTCTATATTCCCAATAGTCAGATTTCAACTATACTCTATAAATTGTTTCCTGGAAGATTTATGGAAATTTATATTATATGTATGTAGTAAAAAATGAAGGTATACCTTTTTGGGATGGGAAAAGTAGTAGTTGAAAAATTAATTATGCAACCACGCATGTAGCGAAATGGTGAAGATAATAGTAGCTAATTGTGTAATATTGGCACATTTTGTTTACCTTTTAAATATAATAAATACTAAATCTACAACAAAATATTGAAGCTAAGTGTGAAATTTTTCAAATTTCTGTGCAGCAAATTCAAATACTAGTTCCTTGTCGGACTACGGCTCACAAATCTTTGGCTGTGCACATATTCACGTAACAACACATGCTGTGCTTCGGATTTTTCCTTGTCTGGTGAACTGGAAAATATACACTTACGAAAGAAAAGTAATTCTGAAACTACATGATTGGTCGAAAAAATGTGCTTATTTTTTGTTCGGTTTCAATTTTTTGAAGTCCCCATGGATGGTCTGTTCGATAGTTTAGCATTAGGACAGCATGAGGTCATTCGGTCATGTATGGTGTCATTTGGGGTCTTATTTCTGGACCTTACCCTGTGATCCCATTGAGCACTGGGAGTCACCTTACGTCGTGAAGTCATGACCCTAGGTCTCCATGGTATGCATTCTGAAGAGGTGAAGTTAAAAGTATTAACCAAAACTTCGGGCGTCGGATGCTCTAGTTCAGGTGTTAAAAATAACCAAAACTGTTAGATAAATCTAAGGTGGATGTGAAGTTTGAAATGAATGAATGTCTGTATGCCCCCTTTTAGGAGCTCCACATGTTATAAGGAAATCTGTTTCTAACTTGGGTTCTATGGGCTCACTATTCCCATGTTAAATGGGAATCTGCTTTTAACATGGGCTACAATGGGCCCACTATTCCCATGTTAAATGGGAATCTGCTTTTAACATGGGTTCTTATGGGCTCACTATTCCCATGTTAAATGGGAATCTGCTTTTAACATGGGCTACAAAGGGCCCACTATTCCCATGTTAAATGGGAGTAGTGAGTGCTTTCTCTGAGAGCCTGCTTATTCATGTCATGATAAAGTGGTAATCAGGGTCTTTTCTCTGGTCCCTTCGCGTCCTTCCTGTCCTAGTTAGAGGTGCTCCTTCTTACCTTGCTAACCTGTAAATCCTTTAACATGTACACTTCTGAGTTAAACGGCTCGTTTTACGAGATCTCAGTCGTACGTACCACTTTTTTTTAAAGGTTCATAATTGAATGACAAGAGAATAATTACAAATTCATACATTTCATACCTACAGTTAATGTACCACACATTTAAATTCATACATGAGCTTTTCGACGGATTCACGGGGACATTTTTCAATTCATTGATGCAGATGCCATTAGAGTAGAAATTTGACCAACAGGTTAGTCAACAGATCAGATTTTCGCGAAACTAAAATCTTCCTAAGATGTAAGAACGTGCGTTCTCGCGAAGGTAGGACAGAAAAAACGAGACTTCCATAAGTAACAAGTGTACTTAGAAGGTTGGCCTCTGATGAGTCTGCGTTCCTCCGATCTATTCTTTGCGGCTTCCATCTCGAGCCTTCATGCAAAAAGTAATAGAGCTCATGGTTAAGCAATAAAAATAAAAATGTGGAGCTTCTATTATTTCAGAAATATTCTCAATTTACACACCTCTCCTCTTGCCCGCCGTGCAACTTCACGTTTATGAACCTTTCTCAAATGAGTGGTCATCTCGTCCTTAAGCATCGCAGTAAAATTACATCGAATGCACATAGGTAGGTGCACAAGGATAGGTTCAAGAGGGTTTGTCTTAGCCCACGTGGGTATTAAAATCTGAGGATCTTAGTTAATTAAAAATTCTCCCTGAAATCAAAATACAAAGAAGATTTTGGGAAGGCAGTTAAGGAAAGCTAATAGACCAGATTCTCAATTATTAGCTGATCTTACCGAAGTAAAAGAGTCAACACTCAAAATAATTTTCCTCGACCCCCTTCTATCCGATAACCGAACCTGCAAAAACGCTAAAAATGATTTGCCAAACTTATTGTCATAAAACTTTTCGGTATATTTTTGACCGAATTATTCATAATTTCAACTCATGAATAGGATTTTCAATTTTCCAATGCTTTACCTTTAACTAATCTTTACAGCATTCGGTTGGGTTTCGGCCTTCCTACTGGTAAATATCAGCATGTAAACTAAGCTTTTTAACACAGATTAAATACATTTGCATAAGCTAGTTACCAGAGTCCGGAGACCTGCATAGGACGGCATGACTGCTAAAAAAATAATAACCAATTATTTTCAATTAAATGATTCAATGGAGCCATCTATGGAAATACTTTAGTGCTACTGTTATTTCTATTCATAAATAACCAGTGACATTCTCATTTTATTATGCATGATTTGAAATCAGTAAATCCATGGTGAATTCAGTGGATCGCTATCTGCTTGGTAAATGGCCTTATTCTCTAATTACTTCCGTCATTAAATATGTTAAATTAATCTGACTTTAACCTAACTAATCCTTACCTGTATAATATAACACTACTTGAAGAAAACCACTTTTCCAATGAAACAGAACGTGCCATTTAAAATGAATTATCGTTGAAGAGGTGCAATTGTAAGTATCAATTATATCTTTGGGTGTCGGATGCTCTTTTTCGGATGTTAAGATAGCAAAAATTGTTAGACAAATTTGAGATGAATGTGAAGCTTGAAAATGAATGAATGTGTGTGTAAATGTCATAAAGTAAAATCATGAATAAAACGAAATAAGTTCCACTCCTCAAGGAAACTTAATTCAAGTAAAAGGAAATGAATAAGTAAAAAACTTATAGGATTTTAGTATAAAAAATAACGTTATTTATTATTCTAAAGAGGACGATGTGATGTCCATGAAATTTGGAAGAGGAGTGCTTTGAAAGTTGAGAGACATTGGTATTATATTCTTTAAATTGCTGGGTTCAATGAAGAGGATTGACATATTTTTCCTCTTGCATTGATGGTCAAAGTAATATTAACATTACAAAGATATTAGAGTAATTGAGGTTACAGGTTCATGATTAACAAAAAGAGTCTAAAAATAGTCTATAAAAAATTCTTAAAAACTAGAAAATGCAGTAATTTACATTAATGTCTTGGAAGTAAAAAAAGATCGAAGAAATTATACAGCTTTTGCATTACGTTAGAAGTATACCATAGAAATGCTCAAAAGTATACCCACACGCTAATGCTTGCATGCGTACACACAAGCTCTGCTTGAGTGACAGCTCTACACATACTCTCACTACACTGCAACTGCTTGTTGGTATACATACTCGTACGCCACTGCATTCATTCATACAAACACGCTCTGCTTGGACGAAGGTATACTCTTACTCTACGCTACTGCTGCTTGTTGGTACATATACACACAGTGAACGCGAATGACTATCCGCGACCAAAGTGTTCTCAGGAGTTGACTACGAAGCAGAGAAAAAAATGAGACAAACTAATGTTGAGTGCCCACCTAAACTTAACACACTCGCTTATGGGACTAAAATAAAAGTTTTCCTGCTCTCAGGCCAAGCTCTCAGCGCAAGCTTGTACATTCACTTGCCTGAAGTGACACCACATTTTCATGGTTAACAATTAATAACTTTTAAACTACTTGACATAAAAACTTTAAACTTGGAACAAAATAATGCTACTTAATCGAGGAACAAATATATGCACATATATGCTTACCAACACACAGTGATCAACAAAAATAACTTTAAGCTACACAGTGGAGTACAGACACTTCATGAAATGGAATCTACAAATGACACGAGATTTTTTTAAATAAAATATATAATAATTTCCAGCAGAAAATTTTAACATCATGAAAACCACACTCCATTATAACTACAAATCTGCCTGAAACCGTTTTCTTTTTTTGACTTCACTCAATTGTGTTGTATGCGTTGTTTTGTCCACTAGATTGATTAAAATGCATTTAAATTTTAGAATCTTTTCGGTTAGATTAAAGTGTGTTGATTGTAGATATGGTTAAAAAATTAACAAGGGACAAATTCTAAATATTGAATCACATAGTAAAGCTTATGTAGGGACAAAGTTGAACTACTATTGCAATACACAGAGAGAAAGATAAGGGACAGAAATAAGTGTTGCTTTAGTTGAGAGTGTAGTTTCTGTCTCATGGTATATATACATATACAGCAAGGGAAAATATTAGTATAGCTTAGTTTTTTTCTCTATATACATAAACATACAACGTAGTGCAATCATCTAGTTTTTGAATCATTTTTTTTGTCTCTGGTCATAAATGCATCATGCAATGCATCAGCGCAGCTGCTAAATGATAATAGCATATTTTTTCATTAAATTAAAGTAAAGTGTATAAAGACAGGGAGAACCTACGTTACATCAACTTTACAATGGGATATCTGATATATTTTGTTTTTATATTATAACATGATTCGATACCAAAGAATTATTTTAAACCCTATTTTTTGAATTTGTCCAATATTAAGTTTATCACATCTGTGCGTTTGCAAGCAGTCGTTCTGACAGGTGATAGTGGAACTCTTGTTTGAAGAAAACTGAGATAATATAAAGAAGGACCGCAGAAAAGACGAATATGGTTTGAGAAAGTCAGTACACGCAGCTGTAAAGCGTGCGTAAGGACGACGACGCGTGGTTTTAATTCGTCAACAGTACACCTAATGTCTCTATTCGGGGTTTTGTCATTTACCATTGTAATCAGCACAATTTAAGTTACCAGAAAAGTTGTATTTAAACCGAATATAAGTGTACCCACTAGAAACATATGCTCGTAACTATATTGGTGAACCCTAACTATTATTCAAAACAAAACTAAATGTCAAAAACTGGTTTTATTTATTTTTGTAGACAATTATTTTGGAGAAAATGACAATACCTTGACACATAAGTACTGTTAGAAAAAATGACTAAACAAGCACTATATCATACAAATATATTACTTTTCAATTTTAAAAGAGTAGAAATAAGGATAACAAGTACAATTCATTCATACATTTAAAAGTGATTTAGTACTAGTAAAAGTAGACAGATTCGTTTTTTACTTTTTATGTTAACTACCAAAATCGTTATTTGACAAAATTTATCTTAATTGTGTAGTTTTAATTTACTACTACCTTTAAAACCACCCCGTGGATAAAATGTAGATCGTAAACCAAAAATTGCTGAAATAATGTCAAACATATTGGTTAATTAATTTCAACATTACTGAACATTAAAAATTCACAGAAAATTATGACTTAAATTATATTCATTTAAATTTAACAGCATTTATTTCGTGGTGAATCAATTTGATTTAATTCATGTTAATTTTATACCCTTCAAAAACCGTAAACCCTTTCGTTCATTGACGACCGACATTCCGTCGCATACAATCAATTGTTCGATTAATAAAATTGTCGTCTCTTATTTTTGAAATAATTTTCTTGAATTTCAGCATCTCGAAAATTTCTCTCAAGATACGTCCCAGGAAATAATTCAAGTTGTTCGATGCATTCATAATTTCCCGTGAAAAACTTACTTGCCGACAGCCGATTCCATGATTTCAATGAACTCTTCACATAATTTTCATCGTCCGGTTTTACTTTGAAGATGGGTATTGGACTCTTGCAGAACCAAATCAATTGTTGAGTTATTTTATTCTTGGTTTGGAGTAGTTGCATCTGCTCGCTTTTTTTGTTCAACAGCCTGAACTCGACCGGCTCCTCTCTCTCTCTGTCTCTTTGAAGTTTCAGCCTATACTTGATTATTTCCTGTTGAAAACAAACACCCAATTACAGAATTTTCATGCTTTAATGTTTTAATTTTAATTATTTATTTTTGACTAAATATACACTTACTATTACTCGGGCTTCATCCTCCTTGGCTTGGTGTTCATACTCGAAAACTTCACTTCGCAGTAGGAAAACTCTGCTGGTTTTAGTCAACAATTCATTAAGTGCACTTTTGGCTTGAACTGCGTGTTCTTCTCTAAAAATACTGTTAGTCGTTTTTCCAACATAAACCGATTTGACAATATTCTCATCCTGTATCATTTTGTAGTAGGATTGCTTGTTGTATGTTTTCATATTAGGACCATCCAAATGCAGGACCATGTACGTTGTATACTTTTCCTTAGCTTGTTCTGAGTTTGAGTAAGAGTCCAGAAACTTATAAATCTTTTCAAACTTGCACGGTCCAACCTCATCATACAACCACAACATTTCCTGCCAGATAGGATGCGTCGGCTCCACACATTCGAAAATGTCAAACCTATCCAAAAAGATAGTTTACTTTAAATAATAGTAATGAATGGAACATTTATAACCGTAAGGTTTTCTGTTATTTACATAATACTACTTGACGAAATGTCTGCTAGTTACTTGGAATATTGGTGGCGGTCATTTTAATTTTTAAAATCGTTACCTGTTGTGCAAGCATATTTATATTTTATAATCTTGCTAACACACAAAATTAATGCTTATATGATTATTTTATAAAATATGACGACAGAATGATTAAACCTATCAAGCTAGCTAAGTGGCGAAGCTAGTTTAATGCACTCCGGAAAAGATTCGTGGAGGGTCTACTTCGATCAATATTCCGAGCTACCTAGGTTAATCCAAATGTTAGAACGCATACGACAACTTAGCCCAATTAGGATCAAAAAAATCCATTTGTTAACTACCCACCTGCACTGGTTTTGCAAAGTAAGATTGTTTTAAAGAGTACACCAACGTAAGTAACAAGCAGACTGGCCAAATACTAATATGTAAATAACAGTGGATAACCTTAAAAATTTAACATTAATTGGCTCACTTTTCAAAAAATTCAAGGCTGCTAGCTACTAAAAAGTCCATCTTTAGAAACTGTTGCATATCCCAGTGGCATTGGACTGATTTCAATGGACAGCGTGGCGAGCAACGTCTGCATAAAAAATTGTCCATGTAACATTCCAGTAATTTGATGTCTGCTATGATTCCATCACGTACATGTTTCCAAGCTGCTGACAAGATACCCAAAGGAAAGGACCACCCATTATGATTAGCCAACGTATGAATAGAAATCCCGTTCCATAAATTTTTGTTAATGGTCAAGAACAGTGGTGGCAACTGCAAACAAATACGTACAACAAGTAAAAATAATGCTTAAAATACGAGAAAAAATAATATTAACAATACAATTAAATAACTTACAATTAAATGAGCAAGCCAAGTAAGTCTTTCGTGGAAACGACCATCAGTAGGCACAGTGAAAGTGCTTACGTAGAGAGTAAATGTTGACCTAACGGTTGCATCAGTTCTAATCTTCTTAAGAATATCAGGAGTGTAGGCCACGACCACTCTGATATGATCAATGTTTTTCTGTTCTTCATTCAATGCAGCTGAAAGAGTCATGTGGGGCGAATTGGCTCGAGGAAATAAAATCACAACCGACACCTTTGACGAAGCCGCTCGTTTCATGCTATGTAACATGTAAAGCGCCGCCTTTTCTTCATCGGTGCTAAGCTGGGATGCAGGGATGAATGGAAATAGTCCTAACTTTGTGTAGTTCAACTTGTCTTCATTTATTACATCAGTTTCGACAGGTTCTTCTTTAACCACAATGTCATCGACATTACCTTTAGGAAGCGGCTCAGGAATAAATGGAGGTCTTTTCTGCAGCAAATTAAAGTAGGATTTATCGTGCCAAGACAAAACAATAGTAGGCCCGTTTACATCTCCATCAGGCTCAAATGTTATTGGTCCATCTAGTGGCTGTTCAACCCTGATTACCCTCTTGAAACATGCACTAGCCAGTTCGACAATGAACAAATCTCCTGGTTTGCCACTGGTGCCCACATCTTGAACTGTAAATATTCAAGAGTTTTAAAATTACAATTTGAGTTTCATCATTTTCAAATTTATATGGATGTCGATTCTTACTATATTCCGTAATCTCATGCTGTATACGATCTTCAGTTGCCTGAGGTCCATGTTTTTCCTGGATTTTCGTACGCAGCTTTTTCTTAAACGTTTCGTCATCCTCACGGTCCGAAATGTATGTCTTCAATGCATCTCGTACTAAGTGTTGCTGGTCTGATGAGTCTCCGTTCAACGCAAAAGAAATAGCGTTGTAAGGCGAGTTTCTATACAATGGAAGAAAATCAGTACTTGTTACAAAACGAGATCATTTAAGTTGTCATGATTATAGGATAATATTTTTAATGTGTGTACCTTTTTTCTCCTTCTTTAATAACATATTTCTGGATATCTACGCATTCTCTAAAATGGCGGTCGACTATAATTTTCCGTTGCTCAATGTCCAAAGTTCCATTGATTACTGGCTGCTGGCAGCACCCCGGAGTAACTCGGTGTAATAAGTTATAATGGTTATTGTTGTGATATGACAAGTATATAGTATCGCCTTCAATGATGTCTGGCATGAAAATTGTAGGTCCAGATTGGGGTTGTTCCACAACAATGATGCGGTTGAATACCTCTTTAGCTGCCTCAATTGACATGTGGTCCCCCCAATTCCCGTCCTTAGCTATATCAAAAACTAAAAAAACATAGTTATGAATACTTAGTCTTGGTTATACTTGGTTTAGTCTCAAATTTATGTATAAGTAGACCCAAAGTGATCTAACCAGCTTGTATTCTCTTTTGATCGATTTGAAGCTGAGTTAAGCCATCGCCTGTCACAAAAATGGAATCCCTAAAATCCCAGTAATGTGCTTCAATGTATTCCCGAATAAGATTTCTGACTACTTGCTGATCAGTAACATCTTCTCTGTTGAGTCCCCTCTGAATAGCTGCGTATAAGCAATTCCTGCAAAACAAAGATCATGATTATATACAGGTTTATAATGTTTTAAATTTAAACAGTTTAATTTTATCTTAACTTACCCGTCCCCTGGAACAGTCACTAAGTGGTACTTTTTTAAGTTCAAGGACTCGTGATAGTGACGGTCACGATAGTCATCCTTTCTTGGATCAGGCACTTTACGTGCAGGCTTACCGAACATGATTTCACTAAGTCACTGCTCAATTTAAAAATGTTCTGACTTTGTGTTTACAAGTCAGAGTTTCTGACAAATTTACAACCAATTTATAATAAAAATTTCAACAGCGTAATATTTTGAGTTATATTATCAGGCACAAGTATTGTGTTAGTGTAACTGCGAATTGAAAGGAGAGCAAAAACAATCGACAAACCATATGAGGGAAGGATTTTATTTTTGCGTTACTTTACACCCAATAAAAATGACGACAGCAAAACGTCTATAGATCCCAAGTTTCTTGTTTTAACTTTTTTCCTCACTTACATTCAAATATCATTGGTCTCTGAGACTCTTCCATCTCTGGGATAGTACTTTAAATCCACGAACTAATGCATCTATTACAACGGAGGCAAAATGATACATAATAAAAATAAAACAAGAACATATTTAAGTACGTTGTTTCAATTATCTTGAACATCGCTGGATCATTTCTTTAGTGAAAGCAAAGCAATTTTAAGCATTCATAATTTTTCGATTATAATCTTCATACGATTTTTGCACCAATGATGAAGATTGGGCCTAAAATATTTCGTCAAATTTACATTAGTTACCAAAATAGCGCCCCACATAGCGGTGGGGTGCTGCTGTGAGATTTCAACATGTGCTTAATTGCGGTACAGTACGGATCTTTCCAGCGTTTCGGTTGGATGACGTAGGATTTTGATCATCTTCGACATTCACGACCTTAGAGAAACGTCTGTATGCTTCCCAGTTTTTAGTGCATAAGAAGACAGTGTCGTCTCCCGACACCAAGTCCACTTGTTACAAAATATTCCAAAAATTTATAACTTTTGGGGATAAATAATACACTCATGATCTTATTGTAAATTATAGTATATGTACAATTGACAGATCTGACAAAATTCGAGTGAAGAAATCTTTTAACTGATTGCGTAATTCTTTCTTGACGGGCCGCTGATGCTGAGATCCAGCTATATCATGAACGAAATTGAACACTTGTCTGCAATAAAAGAAATTGTGTATTTTTATTTTCACTTTTTTATACCAGTAAAATATTTTTTACGAGAAGAAAGTCCGAAAACTAAAGTCCGATAACTACGTAACGCTAAATAGGTTTTTGGACCCCTCCCCCATGTTCCCTTTTTTATCAGTTTTGTATGGGATACCCTGCCTAACATAGGGTGCCACAGCCCCTTTGAATCCTACATCCCACAGATTTCCCCACCGCTCTACTCTGAATGTTCACCCCCCACGAATTCCGCAATCCCTTTTGAATCTCCAACCTCATAGATTTCCCTATCTCTCCCTGAATCTGCATTTAAGCTACTATGCATTTACTATCCTTATAAAAAAATTGTTTTGAGACCGAGATCTGGAATCAGTGTTACTTTTCAAACTTGATTGCAGAAAATCCATGTGCGGTCAAGCTACTATGCATTTACTATCCTTATAAAATATTGTTTTGAGACCGAGACCTGGAATCAGTGTTACTTTTTGTTCTTGATTGCAGATGTATATCCGCATTTAAGCTACTGCGCATTTACTATCATTTCAAATTTTTTGGATTGTGATCGAGATCATACTTACTTACTTCGTACAGTACACATACACACCGTGAACGCGAATAACTATCAGCGACCAGTGTTGTCAGGAGTATTCTACGATGCCTACCTTTTCAAAACGGTGGTAAGTCGATAAAAACTTGAGTCTTCTCTGTGTTGAATTTCATAAGCGACTAAATACGGTGGCTTATGGAAAAGGGCAAAACGTTTTATCGGTTCTCAAGGCAAATACGGAGAACAAACTTGTGTACAAGTGACATCATATTTTGATGGTCTAAAATTAATACCTTTTCAACTAATGGACATGAATTTCTCAAGTTGACAAATTTAATGCTAATTAACTAAGGAACAAGTGTATGTATTTTAAATGCATACAAACAAACAACATGATTAATTATTTTTAATTAGTCTTCAAGAGTTAAAAACAAATTCCTTCACTAAGTGAACTTAAACTATTAAATTTAAGAAAACAGGTTAACTAGTTTTCTTAAATATTCGACATGCAAACGTCAATATTCAAATCAACAATTATTTTTATTATGAAAAAATTACCGAATGGCTCTTTTAGACACTGCAATGTTTCAATACGGAACTAATACATCAAGATATAGCGAAATGGAATTTATATTGAAAGTTAAAAGGAGGGTTGCATTAAATCTTTTGTCATTTATGTAATTAAAATAAAATTTGCTAGTTTTTCCTGTAACCAATATTATATTACTTACCAGCGGAAGTAATATAATATTACTAATTAATATTATTACTTCTCATTTCTCACCACCTAGCCTGGAATGGCTGTAGAATGACCAGTTTAGTCGAGTTATTAAAATGGTACTTTTGATGTTTTTACCATGAAAGAGATGAAAAGTGAACAAAGAGAAGCCTTAAACTATTCTTCATTCGATTTGTATGCAATCTGCATGTCGTGTTACAATGAATGTGAAAATGATGACAATGAAGAGGCTCGAGAGTAATAGCTGCAGTCATGTATAATTGTATTTTAGTATTCTGAAAGACATTACTGAGACTGTCAGAGTGAGTGGTAATGAATGTATAATGTTGATACGTGTAAGGTACGATCTTGCTCGCTTCTTCAGCGTTGCATTCAGATTTGAAGGCTTCCTATTCTGTCTGACGCATTGCCATGCGGGGAAGCCTGGTCTGGTCAATGGGGCATACTGGCACATGACACCTCACTGCACACGTTTTTTTCTCTGTAATGATTGTTACAAAATGAACGTGATCTTGTTGCTTGCTGATTGTTATTGTACGAAAAATGTTGGTCCGATTTAAATTCGGAACCTGCTAGCGAATTTAGCATTTGAAATTATCCACATATACAGAGTTAATCAAATCTGACTTCAGTATAGCATTTAATGTTTGAAACTGAACATACATATCGAGTTTGAGCCTGCTTGATCTTCATATATGCGACTTGGGGTACCCCCACTGGGGTAGTAAAAAGACAAACTCATAATTGACCTCAGATTCAAATTCAGCGTTTCAAATTGCACGTAAATTCTAATCTCAGACTTCCAAAGCAGACCTTGACTGAAATTGCAAAGTAATTACGTCGTCTATGCAAACCCAGTCAATTTGTAAGAATGCAATACGCAGTAAATATTACATAACGACAAGGATACATAACAAAGAAAAAGAGCATGCATGCACAAAGCCCACCAAATACGTCGACAATGTTTTGCCACAAAAACGTTTTACCACTATCAGCACTTTGGTTATCGAGTCAGTTTGTGAATTTTACATACGCAGCTGTAGTATTGATATTTTTAGGCAATTTACTCTGAAAAAATTATTACAAAATTGAAAGTGATCTTGTTGCTTGCTGATTGGGATTGTATTACTAAATTGCCCAGATTTTTAGTAGACTTACACTGTCACATTTCGTTTGTTTTTTAAATGGAAGTATTTTTTTGAATACATTTCAAATTTATTTGACATAGGTTTTTATTGAGTGCTTTAGTGAGGTTTGGCTGGTGGCGTTAGCAGCATGATTAAAAAGAAAAAGTTCGCGTGTACGCACTGTAAAATACTCTATGTCTGGTCAGATTTGAAAGTTCATCTCAAAGAAAAGGCATGCCGCCTGGTTAAATGCCATCGATGCCAGTTATACTTCAGGGGATGTAAAGGTGTTCAAAGACATCAGGCAAAAGGAAACTGCAGACTTAAATGTATATACTGTGGAAAGTGTTTTGTTACAGCTTATCAGCTTACGCTGCACAGAAATATTCATCTCGCAAAGAGAAGAGTGAAGTGTCATATTTGCCACATGTCTCTTCGCAACTTGTATGGGTTAAAGAGGCACTTTTCTACCTTCCACGACCCTGATAGGAATACAAACCGTGAATTAAGAGATCTAGTGACCTGCGATTTATGCAATACGGTTACCAGAAAGATTTGTGCTTATAAACATTTTGCAACTTGCCATACACACTTGTGTTTGGGATATTTTGACTCTAAGTATAAACCAAATGACACCGTTAAATGCTCCATTTGCCACACAGATGTTTTGGTGACCACGTACTGCTTGCACAGGCACATGGAATTGGCGAAAGCAAGATCCATGAAGTTTAGTGTGAAGCTCGAAAAGTGTATTAAGTGTAACCTACATTTTTCAGCAAATGCTTTGAAATGTCACGATGTTGTACATAAAGAAAAAAACGAATTACTTGGGTCGAAGCTTCAACATCTGCCAAAACAGGACGACTTTGTGAGTTCGTGTGTTTTTTGCAATTTGCACTTTCGAAGTTACGAGGAACTGGAAGATCACACATTGATGCACACAGAAGAAATGCCTTTTCAGTGCAAATTATGTGATGTTTGGTTTAACTCTGAAAAGGTTTTAAGTGAACATATACACAGGAACCATAATAAAAGCGAAAAGAATGGTGATTAATTTAATAGAAAGCTTTTCAATTTTATTTTTATTTAAACTTTAAGTAGGATTTCCTTCATGCAGTGATGTATTTCTGGCATTTCAGATCAAATCATAGGCTCTGAGAAAAACTTTAGTACCCAAGAGTTTCTGCCCATACGTACGTTACATACATGTTTGAGCCTTCTTCTTAGTCACTTATTGTTACAGATTATGGCTATATTTACAATGGTTTACTTTATTTCCAGTTGGAGAAGATCGAAGGATCTACGCCAAAGTTAGAAAAATCAAAAGAGCATTTTTTTACTGTGCTCCATGTGATGAATTTTGTGCTAGTGTGAAAAGTTTAAGTAATCACTACTTAAAAGATAGGCACATTACTAAGGTTCAAGGTAAAACGACTTTATTAAAGGATATTATATTAAATCTAAACATTGAATAATTTTTTACGCAAACGTACAAAATAATTTAAGTAGAATTTTTATTTGTAAAATAAAAATTTTATCATACATTTGCGCTCTTTTTCGAAGTCAATAGTTGTTTTAACAATTATACGTAAATACTTATCTTATAATTAATCATCAATTTTAATTTTCTTTGCAACGTAGTAGTAAATTTTACTTAATCGAAACTGATACATCTTTCCTAACATACAACAAACCCAATATTTACATATAATTTCAACCAAAAATATTTCACATCAACAGAACTTCCTTCATTATCCCAACCTATTTTAGTCTATCGTGAATATTTCCAATATGCTTATCAACTATAGTTACTTATTTGTATTTCCATACTACTTGACCATACATAACCTTTTATAACTTTTCGTTTGGACGTTTTCATTAATTTTTAAGGAATGCTTTTAGTTCTGATTTTTTCAAGTTAGAATGTCTTTATTACAAACCACTGGTAGAATTGTTGAACCTACAACATTTTGTCATCCAATTTTATCTATGTGATGGTTGTGAGAATCCTGCAATATTTTTTTGTAACAGAGAAATACCCCGACGGAGAAAGGCAAATAATTCCGGAAAAAGACGACACGATCAAAAAGCTTTGTAATGTAAAATATTACTTTTGCGATTATTGTACATATTCAACTAATGAATTGGCCCGTATCAAGGCTCATATATTAACGGAAATGCACAAAAAAAAAGTTGCATGTAAGAAACCCATTTTAGCTTCTGTTTAGCATAACAGATACATTTTTGGTATTTTTGTAATAAATACATTAAGGAAAATATGTAAACTTTTGTAGCTTTGCAGATCAAGAATGGTGCTGAAATTTTATCCAAGGAAAACATAGAATCAAGTTCACCAGGTTCACTAGGTTATACTTGTGGATCCTGCAATCTCACTTTTGATGACCCTACAAAGTTCATTGCACATTGTAAATCACAGGAACATTTGTTGGCATCAGGGGGTAACACAACACATGCACAAAACATTATGTATAAAAAATATACTTTTAAGAGGAACTAAATTATAATGTTTTTTTGCAGGAATATTCCTTCCGAATGACGATGTGGATGCGGGGTACGGTTTACGGTTTGGAAATTGAAGGCATGTTCATTCTGACTATTATCACTTAGTTCTTATGCTTGTCCCGTTTTTTACAGGGATTCATTCATACGAGTGCTTACTGGGAGAATGGAAACAAAAACATACATTTGCGAAATATGCGATCAGAAATTTTCTTCTAAAGGTGTCTTGAGAAAGCACTACGTATTTAAAACGCATTTAAATAATTGGACAGGTAAATATTTTTCTTTTAGGTATTTTCCTGTTGAACTCTAATGTAATCTAGATGTAATAACTCTTATCTAAAATACTTGTTTAAATTTATAGAAAAGTATCCTAACAAAGAAATACCAAAAGTTCCCGAGAAGGATGTTTTTATTACTGAAGTCGGGCCTACTAAATTTTATTTTTGTTTATTGTGCAACTGTATTATTAAATGTTCACTACCAGCACATCTTATCACAAAAAGTCACCGCAGAAAAATTACATGTAAGTACAAGTGGTTTTCACGCAAATGACAAACAAAAATGAGAATGTTAGAATTTTGGTGAGCATTTTAATTTTGTTCGATAACTCATATAGTAACGTAATATTTTAGCTTCGCATGCCAAGAATGATTCTGGAAAGAAAACTATTCCACAAGAGGATGTGTATCAAATTTCCGAGAGCAACCAAATATCGATGGACAGATTAGTTAATCATTCATCATGCAGTAACACTTTAAGCGACCAAAAAAATGCAGGTTATTTTTATTCCACCTAAGACCCTTAACATTATTATTGGGTAAATGTTTAAAGCCAAAATATTCAATTGATCGTCTGTTAAACTTTTAATCTTTTAGCTTTTCGCATCAACGATAATGCAGAGAACAAGTCCAAGTTGGCGGAAAACTCTAGTGTTTATAAAATGAGATTTACTTGTGAATCGTGTAAACTCACATTTGACGATCCCAAACAAATTATGGCTCATTTTAAATCAAATGAACATTCAGTGACCACTGGAGGTAGTTTGATAATTGTGTTTTGTTTGAAAATATAGTCGATTTAACTTAATTGATTACACATAATACGAAATAAATATTATTTTACAGAAAAACTTCTTCCTAATGACGATGATGATGATGGGTATGCGTGAGACAAAATAAATTTTTCACGAAGATAAGATTAAATTATGCGTGTGATAATGTGTGATTTTGATTAATTCCATAGGAGTTCATTTATAAGGGTAATTACAGGTGAGATTGAAGCTAAGCGCTACCTGTGCGAAACTTGCGGTGTTAAATGCATTCGCAATGATTACTTAAAAAGCCACTATAAATCAAAGAAGCACCTGCAAATATGGGCAGGTAATATGTCAAATTAATTTGTCTCTTTTGGTAAGGTATTTAGTTTAGTACTTGGATTGATGTATATTGACAAAATATTTTTTAACCTTTCAAGCTAAATATCCCAACGAAGAAAAGCCATGTGTTCCGGAAACAGATGTATTTATTACACAACCCAGGAAAATTAAATTCTTTAGTTGTTTATTGTGCGATATAGTGAAAAGGGAACGCCGTTTTTTAGTTGTTCATTTATCAACGGAAATGCACAAGAAAAATGTCGCTTGTAAGTAAACTTTTAAGTATATAAGCTGTGATTTGACTTCAATTCGTCAAAACGACGTTTACCAAGGTCATTTGAAGAACCCATTTTTTGAAAACGACAAAAGGCCAAACTACTTTTTTGAAAGCAAAAGATTAGCTTAACTAGATTAGCAAATTTTGTAAGAAACGGGAAGCCAAATACGATTGTTGCAATGTCGGGCAAGTTTGCATTGGCAAGGTTTTGTTGCGATAGGCTTTTTAATTAGCAATAGAATGCAGAATAAGGATGTGTAAATGTTTAGTAAAACAATTGTTATCCAAATAATTTTAAAAACCAGAACAAGCACATGCAAAATCGGGAGGATAGTCAGATTCCTATTAAAAATACACCATGTTTCGATTTCACTTTCCACATTTTAGATTCTTCTTGAATGCTATGCAGGTTTCCCTTTAAGCAATCAATTAGATTTATTACCTTCAGATCGGACATAAACATACTGCAGTGTAGTATTGTTTGGATCAGTACTGTTGCGCTTCTCTGATCAACAAGTTGCGTACAAAACTATAAATGAAACAATGTGTATAGTAAGTACCTGCATACAAAGTTTACTCAAAGCCAAAGTAATTTTAATATTATAATAAATCATGTTAGGGGACTAACATATATATGAATTTATTTGTTTGAGGCTATGATGGTTTATGTGATGCGATGCATGCATAAACCAGTTCATAAAACGAGAAAAAAGTAATGAATACTAACAAACTAAACTAATGCGCCTGAATGGATAAAGAAGATTGTAGAAACTGTAAGTCTGCGAAATAACACATTGCAACGTATTTCCTATGAACAAATATTACCTAAAATTGCCTGGATGTGGCTAATTGCCACATCCTAGAGATTCTAGTTTAGCCAAGTATCGTAACCTTAAAAATGGTTTTGGCTGTGTCGTAGTAAAAATTTATTTAAAAAAGTGATTTCTGTATACATAGAAAGTTTAGAGTTGGTGGACAGTCGTTTCGACAAAACGTAGGAATATCATGTAAGCATGATCTATCATAATAATTCTTAGCATTCTAATATTTTTTAAATCGAACGTTGTAGATTGCGAGTTCAAGAACAGTGCTGAAAAAACGTCCAGAGATATTGGTAATATTGCTTCAACTGTTCCACACATTGGTTTTACTTGTGATTTCTGTGAATCTACTCATGACGATCCGAAACTATTCATGACTCATTGTAAGTCGGACGAGCATTTAGTGGCCAGCGGAGGTAATTATGGAATTATGTCTTGTTTCAAAAAGTTACATATTTGGTTTAGCAACTATAATATGTAATAATATTTGGGGTTGCAGGAAAACTCCTCCCATGTGACAATGATGATGTCGGGTATGCCTTCCGCGATTTGAGATTATATCTGTTTGAAGTGTTATTGCGTGTTTTGTAATTTGTTTGATTTTGCAGGAGTTCGTTCAAAGGATCGATCACAGGAATGTTTCAGACCAGGCTATATCTGTGCGAAACTTGCGATAAGAAATATCAGAATAAAAATAGTTTGAAAGTCCACTACAACTCTCAGATACACCTTCAAGCCTGGACAGGTAATATGGGGATATAAATTAATTTTTTACTTAGTATAGTATAAACATGTAGCACAATTGAATGTCCTTAATTTTTTAAATGTGAAGCAATGTATCCAAATGGTGAAAAGCCATTAGTTCCGGAGGAGGATGTGTTAATTACAGAAGTGAAGTCCGGAAAATTTTATTGTTGTTTAATATGCAACTATTTTATCAAGGATGAAGGTTGGTTTGACGAACACCTCTTATCCGAAAATCATAACAACAACTTCACATGTAGGTTCAATAATCCAAATATTTTGTTACATCAAAAGTTTTCAAGACTTTTTGAAGCGTGTTTAGTAGTTTTGTCATTAAATTCAAGTTAAATTTTGTAGCTTCGCAGTTCGGGCGTAGCGAGAAAACTTATGAAAAATCAATTTGTCCCAAGATGAAGTTCGCCTGTGAAACCTGCAATCTGTCTGTTGATAACCCTAAGAGTTTCATAGCACATTGTAAATCAGAGCTGCATTTGTTAGCCACTAGAGGTAATTCAGTATATTTCAAAACTCAGGTTTAACTTATTTCCGTTATTGAAACATGCAACTTTTTAATTTGCAGGAAAAATTCTTAGTAGTGACATTGAATATGCTGGGTATGTCTGCAACAAATTTATATTTATTAAAGTTATAATAAGATTTGATAAATTAAGGGGTGATAATGTGTTGATTCGGTTAATTTGACAGGAGTTCGTTTACAAGAGTAATTACAGGAGTGGGTGAAGCCAAGCGTTATCTGTGCGAAACATGCGGCACAAAACTTTTGCAGAACACTTTTTTGAAAAAACATTACACATCAAATTTGCATTTTAAAAATTGGACGGGTATTATTAAATACATTTTTTTCTAGCATAGACTATTTTAATATAGCACATTTCACAATAGGTTTAAATTTATAATATTTTGCAGCAAAATATCCCAACAAAGAAATACCACTTGTTCCGGAAAAGGACGTCGTCGTTAAAGAAATGATTCCCACCAAATTTTTTTATTGTGTGCTGTGTGACATAGTTAAGAAAGATCAAAAATGTTTTGACGCTCATCTTTCGACAGAAATGCATCAGAAAAATGTTAACTGTAAGTACAAATCTGAAGTTTAAAGAAATTACATTATACAATGTACAAGAAATAAACTATTTTCGTATTGGCAAACTTTCAAATAGTAGGTAATAAGATGAGGGATGTTAATGAAAACATGTCCAAAGAGTTAGACGTTGTCCCTAAAATTGGGTTCTATTGCGATTCATGTGACGTAAGGGTTGAGGACCCGACGCAATTCATGGATCATTGTAAATCAAACGAACATTTGGTGGCCACTGGAGGTATTTAGACAATTTTTTTATTAAACTGTACAGTTTAAGTTGAATTAAATTTTAATAAATATTGGCTTTCTCCCAATGCCAGGAAAATTCCTTCCAAGTGACGATGACGGGTATACCTGAAACGAATTCAATTAAAAACTAGTTCAGTACATTTATAGATTGTGTAACACAGTGTTCTCTTGTTTCATTTGACAGAATCAAAAATACAGGAGTATTTATTGGTATGGTGGAGAACAGATTTCCCTGGTGCGAGAGTTGCAATTCTATACTGACGCGAAGAAATCATTTGAAAACACATTATACAACAACGTTACATATGAAAAATTGGCGGGGTATTTTGAAAATTCGAATGTTCCAAACAATATATCATAACGTAGAATACATTTTAAGTTAATTAATGTTGCAGCAAAGTATCCCAACAAAGAAATGCCACTTGTTCCAAAGAAGGATGATTTTATCACAGAAATTGGCCCGACGAAATTTTATTATTGCTTATTGTGCAATTACGTTAGTAGATGTTCGCTTGAAGGACATCTCACCTCGAAAAGTCACCACAGAAACATAAAAAGTCAGTGATTTTTTACTTGGTACAATATTATGATGCTAAATCGACTCCAGTTTAACTGAAGCCATCAAATTTGTAGATATAGATTTAATCTCTGATAAAAATTGATTTGATACTTTCACATTTTATACTTCAAATAATAGGAAGCACATCAGCCAATTTGAAATCATCTGATCAAAGGGCAGTGATGAGGGGTACAGAAGCAAATTATATAGCCAGAAATTCGACAAAGAATGAGGGGTACATTGATAATGTTATATTATTTTTAATACTATAATTTTTCGAGACAAAACAACGTTAATGAATCTAATTCTTAACCTTTCTGCTACAGCACGCGACAGTGGAAAACTAGTTTAAACCACAAAATCGCAAAGTGTCGCATTTGTGACAGATATTTTGGTTCCAAGTCCTTTGAAAAGCACCAGCGGAGTTGTTTTAAGAAACAATTTAAGATTAAGTGTGAGATATGCAAGAAAGTTTTCAGAAAAGAGTCTGCTTATAAAGCACATTTTGAGTACTGTCAATATAAGTGCCCCACTTGTGGATACCTGAACTTTAGGTCGAAAAAAAGTTTTCAGCGTCATTTACTTTTGCACACAGTTTCTCCGGTCCACGAATGTGTTCATTGCAATCAAGTTTTCCTTGATAAATACTCTCTGTTTAAACATCGCAAATGTTTTTGTCCAAAACGAGTTTTTTTTTACAAGTGTAATATTTGTTGTAGTAAAGGTGGTTTCCAGTCTTCGGATCCTGTGGATACTTTAAACCATGTTATGAAGTGCGCGCCTCTATCAAAAACGAGAGTTAAGTGTTTTATTTGTACCCGCGAACGGGTATGGAAGGACTTTCGGCTACATTTTCAAGCAGAACTCTTGACGTCGAGTTTGATTGACAAAAATACTTTGGCATTTGAATGCGAGGATCGACGGTGCTTACTCAAATTTCCAACGGAACAATTATTAAAGGTCCACCAAGAAGAGTTTCATACAAACAAGACTGTTGATTTAATCATACAAACTGTTCCTGTATTTCCATGCTGCAGCTGTGGAGCCAACTATTCTAACCGAAATGAAATTATAACACACATACGAGATTGCCATGAATTAGAAATATCAGAAGAAAGTAAAGGTACCGATTTGAATGACAACTTTTATGTTTAAGAATGAGATATTGCTGAAATACTAATGTGTCTATCTTTTATTTGTTTATTTTATTTTTAGAAATGGCGGAGCAGACAGCTATGGAAAACTTTAGCAAGCCTCCACTTATCATCAAAGGAATTTATCCAGATCAAAGGTGCTATATTTGTTTACTAGCAATCCATGGTTTAATTGGGGCCCGCATACATATTCGGGTTTGTCAAAAACAGTTCGGAGTAGAAAAAGTGGTGGATCATAAAGCCGAAAAGCTTCCTTTCTTAACAAGGAAATTGAGATTCTTAATTTTGCAATCTGTTAAATCAAAACTTGGTAGCAAAAACACAATTTCAGATGTAGGTTCACCAGTAGAAATTAGGAAAATTGCTAGGGAGATTGGTCAGAAAAAACAGGACGTCGCTAGGTGGCTTGGCTTACCAAATATGCGTGTAAATCCTTAAATCAATTGATGCCATAATATATTGTGTACTAACTAGTTTTGAACTGAACTATTCATTTTTTTTGTTTCGAAATTCGTGTATAATAAGTTGACTTTATCAAAAAAGGCAGAAATCGTGTCAAATTAAAAATATGAATCATGTATAATAGTTAGTGTAGTTTATATGAAAAAAATTAAATCGACGTGATCGTATTGCTACTCATCGTCAGTGCATAGTAGGAGTGATAATGATTTGTTCTTGGAATGCTACCGGCAAAATGCAGCTAATTGGAAAACGAGCCTATTGAATATTGCCTATAACATTCATAGCAACATGAATTCTTGAAAAAAATTGAATTTGAAGAACGAAACTCGAATATAATTAATTTTGAAATGATCCGATGAATGTCCTTGTTAGAAGCTTTATTATAAAAAAATTCTATTATATGAAATATTAAATCTATTAATGAAATGTATAATTTGTGAGTAATGAAATTTTAAAATCTTTGTAATTAAATGTTGAATGTAAATACTACAGGATGATAAGATATAAAATAAATAATTGATTTTACTTGACTTTTTATTTTCGATTGATTTTGCTATTTAACAGCGTGAAGAATGTTCATCAATTTTTTCCTTTTTCTGTCTATTTGCGTGCATATAATTGGTTTACTAATGTTTGGGTATAACCCAAACCATATGATTTGTCCGATATTAAACATAGAATTTTGAAGTTTTTATGTCAAGTAGTTTAAAAGCTATTAATTTATAAAACAATAGAGTTGTACACTAATAATATTGGAAGAGCCGAAATGCGTGTATATCCCCATGTTGTTTCTAGGAATCCGAATTATAAAATATCTGAGGCGATCATGTTATTGTCCCCAAATTTCAGGTAAATATTGTACAAAATAGAATCTCTAAGAATATAAAGTACAGAGTCAGCAGCAGAAGCAAGCTTCAGTGAAATCTGAGTTTTTCCAGTCTATTATGTAGGTCTGATTATAAAGCAATCAGAATAGTGTCATTTCAGGCAAGTGAATGTACAAGCTTGCGCTGAGAGCTTGGCCTGAGAGCAGGGAAACTTTTCTTTTAGTCCCATAAACGAGTGTGTTAAGTTTAGATGGGCACTCAACATTAGTTCGTTCATTTTTTTCTCTGCTTCGTAGTCGACCCCTGAGATTACTTCGAGTATACCTTAGTCCAAGCAGAGCGTGTTTGTCTAAATGCATGCAGTGGCGTACGTGTATGTATACCAACAAGCAGTTGCAGTGTAGTGAGAGTATGTGTAGTGCCGTCACTCAAGCGGAGCTTGTGTGTACGCATACAAGCATTAGCGTGTGGGTATAATTTTGAAATTTTCTATGGTATACTTTTTACGTAATGCTAAAGTTGTACAATTTCTTCGATCTTTTTTTTACTTCCAAGACATTAATATAAATTACTGCATTGTCCAGTTTTTCATGAATTTTTTTATGTGCTATTTTTAGTCTTTTTGTTCAAACATGAAACCTGGCTAGATGTGTGTATATTGAGAATATTTCTGAAATGATAAGAGCTCCACATTTTTATTATTATTGCTTAACCATGAGCTCTATTGTTTTTTGCATGAAGGCTCGAGATGGAATCCGCAAAGAATAGAGCGGAGGAACGTGGACTCATCAGAGGCCAACCATCTAAGTACACTTGTTACTTATGGACGTCTCGTTTTTTCTGTCCTACCTTCGCGAGAACGCACGTTCTTACATCTTAGGAAGATTTTAGTTTCGCGAAAATCT
>JAQFZH010001038.1:0-24800 GCA_034695485.1 Entomobrya nivalis
TTTTATGCGATCACTCCTCCACTCATTATTGTCAGTTGAGTGGAAAGAATCCACTTTTGCTTTTTATTCTTTTCTATATCATACGCTGTGAATCATGATGATCATCATCTCATCATCATATGAATACCACGACGCTGTTGCAGCCGCTGCTTATGGATTGACAATGCCTTGTGCTACTGTTCTGTCTGATGCGAAAGGGTTGTTGCTGCTGACAAGATGAAAGAGGGCAAGAGCCGAACCGAGTAACACAACACAGTTGTTGTTGAGTCCACTTACTTTATAAACATACATACATAAACTTGACTGGTACGGACAGTGTAATAGAGCCTCCACCACCAACAACTTAACTGCAAACGACATTGTACCATCATCCGCAGACATGTCTGCTCCTTTAAAATTCATCATTTTTTTGCAGCTCCAAATTCTCAGCTTCAGCGCTTCAAGTGAAATGAATATGAATCCAATGTTTGTTGGTTGCTGTTTATGGGTTGTCTCGTTGTCTGTCTGCAAAGGTGTGTTTGTTGTCTATAAAATATTGTTGCATAGATCAAGTATTATATATCATGCTATATAGGTTTTATGTATATTTTTGCTTAGCAAACAAACATAGGCATGTACGTAGTACAAATACATGTGTACATATACATATTATATGCAAAAAATAATATTACAATCATATGTAATTTGATGTAGTGTACTTAATAATATCAAGTTTGTTCATCCATCTCCATCCTCACGTCGGACGAGTCAACTCAACTGAACGTCTCTCCTTGACCGAATAGGCAGACCATCATTTCCCAGTCAGCAATAAAAACAGTAACATTATAGCCAAAACATAACCTAGCGTGGTGTTGCATTGTTGATCATTCAACTCATCTGTATATTATATAAATAAGCTCATCGTCATCTACATATCGATACTTTATATAAGCACATACATATTACATATAACATCTTTGGCATTATATGGCATGGCAAGAAAATCATTATAACATGTAACGTAACTCTTCGTCATTCATGTGCTTTGGGTCGTCCATTGTTACTTCCTCCATGAATATTTACTGAAAGCTGAAATTCGTAACCTTGTAATTTTGCAGTGCAAACTGCATTTTTGATTTACCTGTAAAATTTATTGCGAGAACGATGTGAAATGAAAATGTGGCAGAAGGGAATGCTTTTTTAGAAATAAAATAGAACGATAAAGCCCGCAGTTCTTATGTCACGCGTTGAGTAATCAGAGCAAAAGTACATACATTAGTATATATTAATACATGGTTAGCTAAAATGAGAATTTCTTTTTTGCACATCTGTCAACAACAAATAATCCATGTGTCCACTTATATTTATTTTAAGATAAATGGGATGTTTGATGGATTTAAAAAAATACAATCATAATAGGGGAGTATCGACTTTTTTTAGCATACGAACGAATGTTGTCCGTGTGTGTGCTATGTGCACAATGACAGTAGATAACATATTAAACGTATATTATTCACAAGGTTGCAAGCAACTCTGCCAAAGGTGAACAACCGTAGAGCAGAGGTTGTGTATTATGTAGCATTGAAAAATAATATAAATTGCAAACCAATTATATGTAAGAATGTTCAAATTACAATACATGTGTTACATTTTTCTCAACACTGAAATCTGACGAGACAATAAATAAATGTGAATTCTACACTATATTTGAGGGTTCCAAAAAAATATTAGTTCATATTTTAGCATACATTTTTCTCTAATAATATCATTATGTTGCGAACTGACATCAATACATTTAAGAAAAATACTAGATTGTGTTTCAAACTCTTTTAGAGTTAGTTTGATTGTTTATCTCAGCCGTGGTCGTGAGAAAAAACTGGAAATTACTATTTGAACATGACTGAATTGTAGTTGTTTTCGGATTTTTTTTGAAATTATAGCAGCCCTGTAGGTCTATTATTGTCTGGAGACACATTATACATCAAACATGTTTTAAAGTCTGAGTCTGGGTAAAAGTTATACACGTATAACGATGTGGATAATATAAACATTTTAACCAACACTGAAAAAAAAATCCCCAAAAGCTAAAAAAAAACTTCAGACTTTTGTATTATTCGTTAAACATTATATTTTCATCATGAGATCGAAATCGCATGTAATGATACTGTATTATTATATAATGGGTTTTCGTGTGATTGCGATGAATATAATGACGCTACTTCACTTGTTGTTCGGCTTTTGTACTTTTTAACCATGGTTGAGTATCACTGTGCCATTGCAATATGTACAATGTTTTATGGTGTGACTGACTAGACTACCACAACCTCAAAAAGAGGATTCCTCTACATCCACACTTTTTACGATTACGACGAGTGATGTGTTGTTTTATGAAGACAAGCCAGTAGACAGACAGATAGACATAGTTTCTATATCCTACTTTTTTTGGTACCTGCACTGCATATGATTAATTTGTATACAATGTATTTACACAGAAGATAAAAAAAAGTTTGTTTAGGTACTATTTTTTCCTCACTTTTTTTGCTGTAGATAAAATCGGCTGAATTATAGTATAGTTATATTATATTGATAAAAGGAAGCAAATCCGGATTTGTTTGTTTTCTTTTCCGTCTCTCTCTCTCTCTCTGTCTAATGTTATATGAACTAAAAAAAGTCATATCCATGAAATGAATACAATTTACCTACCTACTTTTTGGTTTGGTTTCGATTTCATACCGATTACATTTCATCATACAAAATCTCTTAAGTAAAGTAATATTATGGGACTTTTATGTAAAGTAAAACATATTTGTTCATTTGCTGGACTAGCTACTTCTCGGCTCTCAGTTTCATGAGCCATGGCTCTCTTTTGTCAGAGACTCTTCTCGGTTCTTGGTTTTGTGTTAACTAACTTTTAACTTAAAAACAAAACTAGCTGATTACACATATGAGGGAGTGCGGAACGTATGTATTTTGACTTTTGAGACTAACTACTTCTTCGTGTTGTATTCTGATGTGATATCTTGAGTTCAGTAGTATATATTGTAACATCGCACGACGCATTGAAAAATTCAAGTCCCAACCGTATAAACTGGATGCTTTGTATGCTAAAAACCTTCGCAAACCAGTAAACCACATTACATTTATGCACAAAGCCAGACAGGAATTGTAATTCATTCTTGGTTCCACTTTTGAGTCCCGAGAGGACACACGTTTCTTTATAGCATCTTGTTTTTTTTCTTCCAGGAGAGAGAATAAGAGGAAACAAAACACATAATAAGAAAGGCTACTTTTGTTGATGATATTGAGAGCATCATTGCAATTCTACATTTGTCTCGTTGTTTTCTCTTTTGAGATGAAGATTCAAACAAATTGCACATCAATTGATCGCATTGACGCTTTCCAACACATCTATTTGCTAGAACTGTCAATGACAAGTATATGTGTCATAAATGTAAAACCTATTTTGGAGTTCTAAAAAATGTGTTGCTACAACCGACATTTATCTTTTCCGTTGTGTTTTCATTTCTAGTACAAAACTGTAGCATGCTCATGTTCTCGTTCTAAATCATGGATATATATGTAGTGTAGCTAGCTTTGCTTCCCGTTTTCTTTCTCAATTTTGTATCGTTATTGTTGTTCTACTTTTTCGGTTTAATAAATACTAGACCAAGAACAACTACAAAAGTTGTTTCACTTCTGTTTGGGCTCGCGGAGGAGAACTTTGCTGCTTTTATAATTTAGACCGTATTTTCTTTTGACTATTTTTTATTGTAGGTCACAGCAGCTTGTTATAACTGTATATGTTGTGCCGTGTGTCTTTATCTTGCAGAGTTATATAGGGTCTCTGTCACGGATCACACAATCTGCTATTCTCTTTGCAGCAGTAATATCAGTCACCAACCAAAGTAAGAAACTATGAAGATGGAGCAAGCTCAGCTTTTTTAAAGGAACAGAGAGTCTAGCTTCTCTCTCTTTTTCATCTCCCTCCATCTGCTTATTACTTAAATACATGGAATATCAACATGAAAATTTCCTTTTCCTCAGTCTTAACCAAAAGAAACCGAAAACTCGGACTTTTCTTTTCCGCTGACTTGAGAAAGGCCAAGATTTTTGGCTGGCATGCTGCTGTTGCTGCTTTTTCTCTTCTGTTTTTACTTGATGTTTTTTTTGTCTCCTCAAATGTTGTTGGATCTTTTATCTCGTATGTTTGTGTGTGTACTTGTATTTATCTCTCTATGGTCTGTGCATATATCCATTTGAGAGCGCTTGTGTTAATTTTTAGTACGTATACACACTACACACCACACAGTTGTATTTGTAAGCATATGATGGGAAGTTCTTATTTTGTTCATAAATATTAACCCTTTTGTCTTTTGTCTATATATGAACCACTCGAAGTGAGATGGAGACTAGACTGATATCATATGCCTTGTTCTCTCTCTCTCTTTAACTAATACTTCACAGTTATTGTAAACTAACACTGTCCGTAACATTGCCTCTCTCTCTCAATGTCGTTCTGCTTCTATGTTCTCCTCTGCTCTGTTAACTTTGCGTGTTCTATGAGTCTATGAGGTTTTTGTGCCGCTGCTGGAACACCGGAATCGGGTGGAATGTCCTTCTTGCTAGTTGTTGCCATGCGGTATCTCTTCTCTCTCGCTCTTTTTTTACTACTCTGTTCTGTCTAGCACCACCACCACTAACACCACTACACCAAATATTTTGCTGCTCGTGTTGCTCTGCTGCTGTAACAGTCTCCTTATATTATCCTTTCTCTCTCTCTTTCTCACTCGCCTCTCGTGCTTTAGTGTTTTATTACTCCTATTACACAGCAGCAGCACACTCTCACACAAAGAGACTATGGTCGACGCTTTATAGTCGGTGTATGGGAAATTGTACTATGTATGTACTAACGTCTTCTCTAGTTGTTTTGTGCCGGTTGCTCTCTGCTGATAGCATTTTTACACAAAGTCTACATTTTCTGTTGCTGCTTTGCTTTAATGCGCTCTCTCTGTTCTGTTCGTCTGGTCTGTCTGAACTTCTTGTTCTCTTCTTTGCTCACAACTCTTTATTTTGGTGTTCTCTGTTGCTGCTGCTGTTCTATTTGACTGACTGGGCCTATGTCAATACTATTTTTCCTTACCCTAGCATGGCCTAACATAACCTATTTCACTTCACTTTGTGTGTTCTTCTCAGATGTTTGTGTTCCTTTTCGTCCTCCTTCTCTTTACCGTACGCTATGCAACATTATTAGACTTTTTTCATATTATATCGTACGCCGCTGCTGCTGTGGTTGTTTCTCTTTCTACTGCCTCAACTCAACTCTTGGTATGTATGGCGTGTGTGTGTCTGCTCTGCTCTGTCTGCTACATAATAATATACATAAAAAACGTCTAGAGAGCAGCGGCGGCGGCAGTGGTGGTTTTAGTCAGTGCAGCAGTAGGAGTAGAATGTGTGTTGTTCCGTATATATTATTACGCTACTTTTCTACTGACAAGCGGACATGAAAGCATCTTACTACAATATAGCATAATGCTAAAAGTAAAAAAAAGAGTTGGTTTGCAAGAAGACTATTATCATGTCTATATAGTCTGCATTGCATAGTACTGCTGAAGAATAGCAACAGCAGTAATAGTGGTAGCATACAAAGGGGAAAAGGGAAAAATTTCATCCACGACCAACAACAGCACACTCATATAGACAGACAGACACCGCTACTATTTGCTTTATAAGTAGAGTGGAAGTTAGAGCAGTAGTTAGTAGAGTGGTGTGTTCCTTATTGAGCGTACAAGCATTTTTAGCAGGCGCTGGTTTAAAAAGACAAATTCTGGAGAAGAAAATCACTGCAGCGAAAAAAGGGCTAGGAAAGCAATACACAATTGTTAAGTTAATGAGACAAATTGATGGAATATGTCAGTAAGAAATTTATTAGTTTTTATCCTTTTTACAATGCATGTTTTCTCATCGTCTTAACATTATAATATTCTGTTGATATAATTTTTTCTTCATATTATGAAACGAGAAAAGTCTAATCAAGGCAGCCGACTATTTCTGATACCCTTCTTCTGAATATTTTTACTGGAAGGTCGATAACAAACGTCAATAGTCATGAAATATTGATTCGTTCTAATAAGTAAACTGATATGTGAACTTGTTAAAGTTTTTATGTTTCTGGTACATATTGTAAAACAAGGAACGGAGGAAGTTATTCGCTTATCTACAAGATTTGTACACCTCATTTGTGTTTCATCGTATCTGGCTGTGAAACGGTATTGGTCTACAGACCCTTTTCGGCTGAAAAGGAAAATTGTTTACTACAACCCGACACCAAACAAAGAATGAAGAAGTAGAGTGAATACAATGCATCATATAGTTTTTAACTGGATTACACTCGGTTGTGGTGACAGTTGCGTAGTGTAAAGTCGTTCCTAGTTTGGTATATATAATATATATAGGTATTGAACGTGATATGTAGATAAATGACATGCTGTTTTGATACTTGACAATTATTGGAAATAGAAAGATTGGTATGATTTCCACCGTGTTTGTCCATTCAAGAAACTTTTTGTGAAATGTGAACATTTTTCACTGAACATTGAAAAAGAACTGTGTATTATAACATATTATTGTTTTAGCACTTGTCGGTTTGAGTACAACGTTTGTGTAAATGAAGTTCTTATGATTTCCTTCCTTACTGTTAACAAGTTAACATTGTTTCAGTGATTTTTTATTTAGTAGACTGATTTATTATGTACATGATAAATAGAACAGTGATCAAAACAATTTGCGTATGAAATCTTGTATCGTTTACTGGAAATAAACTTTGGCTTTTTGATAAATTGCTAGTTTCTACTGTCATTATTCCTCACTTTCACTTTTCCTTGTGAATCATGGCAGCTGTGCGGTTTGTTAAATAACCATAGCACTTTGGCATAAAACTTGGAATAAAACTTATATAACTCACTATAGACTCACTTGGAATAATAAGTTCATATTGAAAACAGTTATAGGGTTTTCTAATATTTGTACCACCGATGTGAATATGGAGGCTAATTCAATAGAAGAATTTAGTTTTAGGATTTGTAAGATTCATTTGCATCCAATTACTTGTGAAGTTGTCAACTTTTAGCAACAAATTATTTGTATGCCCATACAAAGCATCAATACAAAAAATGCCCCAAATACTTTTGTACATGTTTTTCCCATTTTTGCATTTAAAGCAGTTAAATTTGTAAGCATTCGTCAGTTGTTCTCAAATCATTGCATATGGATAACTTTTCCTCATTTCATTTTCTTTCCCAGACTTATGCCGCACAGCACTGGGCTGAAACCAAAGGAAAGAAAGTAAGCCGGCTTACTTTTCCCACTGCGGTCGGTGTTTTTAAACCATTTCCTTTTTCATGTTTTATTTCAGCTTAGCCGCATAAGCTAGCTAGCTACACTACAAAAAAACCGGCCACAGCATTTTGGTTATTGATTGAACTCATAAAAGGGCTCTTCGGTTGACGGATATAGAGTTAAGGTAAGGCATCAATGGAATACAATATCCAGAATCCAGAACAAAGACTCCTAACCCCACCTTGGCAAACCTTGATAATTTGACTAACGCATTGACCTCACTTTAACCACCTCAATAGAAATTAGTGGCAGGATAAATTTTGAAGAAATCATAAAATATCCTTAGATAGTTCTATAATTGATTTACACTTCTTTCGCTGGTTAGGAATATGTCATGTACTCTTTTGTTCCTTAACATTATCATTTTGATCATCATCGTCTAGAAAAGTGCCGGTTCTAAAAAAAACCGGCAATGCTTTGTTTTCACTGAAAATATTTTCGTTCACAGGGAGAGCATCGTGGCCAGTCCAATGGTAACGATGTTCACTAATAGCAATAGGGTCTGTCTAACTACACATATCAGCATATAAATTGTACCTTGTCGGATTGCCTTTCCTCTCCATGATCCTTCGTTGCCAAAAAATCAAGATAATAGCATGCACATATACACATATTATACACACAGTCATCTCCTCAATAGTAACAGTTATTCTTCTCCAGCGAAACTACCATAAAAATGAGAACACGGACAAGAATGAAGCGCCAGAGATTACTCTTATTTTCTTGTTATGTGCCACACGAAGATGATGTTATTCATTCATGTGTACATATATGCATGTATTTACGGACACATATAATCTTCAGTGCACACACTGCCGACGAGGGAGCTCATCATCATCACATACATCCGGTAGTGGTTTGATCTTCATCATCGTTATCACGTTGTACTATGTACATATTTTAGCACTTTTACTTTCTACTTTACTTATCTCCACTAGGCAAGACCCAGTTAGATACACAATTGTATTTCGTGGCGGTGGTGCCTGACCATCACCATACGCCATCGCCACACAGTGTTAATATACTCTCTTAGTGCTAGTTTGACTGCAGTGAAACTCTTAGTAATATTTCTCCAACCACGTTTTACGGTTTATAATGCGTCTGCATTTTTCAGTTGTGTATGAAATTTGCTTGCGTGTGTTCTAAATTATCTCCAAATTTGATCATGATAAAAATGTTCCGGTGCCAATTTTGCCGAGATTCACAGCTTACTTGAACAGTCGTGGACCCTGTTTTTGAAAGTAAACAGTGTTTCTTAAAAGGACATTAAAGTCTTAAACTAGATATTCATAATGTGCTTGCGTGAGTTTTGAATATTAGAGGAGAATGAACAGTGACTTCCAGATTGGAAATTATATATTCATGAAATGTCTACATGTTAATTTCGTACGTACGTTCAAATACGTTGCTTGTTTCTCAGTGCTATTCATGAAATACGAATATATTATTTTCAAGAAATTTGCTTGTGTTTAAAAAAAAACATGTAAAAGTGTACAATTCCGTGCTAGTAAAGTTACATGACACGTTAACAATTCGGTACATGGTATACTTTCACACAAATAGTGCAACTTGATGAAAGGAACTTTTGCATTCGCCGGTATTTTTCGGAGTTGTCGTCTGGATCCTTTACAACAGGTTAGAATCTTATTTTCTAAAAATCTAATCCATTTAATATGAAATGTAATGTTGAATGAAGTCACTTCAGCCGGTATAAGTAATATGTACATAATGAATTTCATGCACGACATTCTAAAGTACAAACAGATCGGTAGCTCTCATGTTTAATTCATGAGAAAACATTTACGACTTACGACGACCTATTTAGCGAACATTTGTCCGCCCTGACCTATGAAATTATTTGACCTTTCAATAATTTTCATTTGACATGATTTGTATGTACGTTTATAGCTCCGAGAAAGCCTCTATTTTTATTAATTTAGTGTATAATTTTATTGTAAGTGATTGATAATTTAAGATTTAAAAAATGGATTATATTTCAATTAGTTCCTAAATTTGTAAGATAATTTCTTCATTTTATATATAATTATTATAAAGTAATGCATTTTTGTTATATTATGTCAGTGTGATAATTTCATGTATAATAATTAATTACATCTAATTTTAAAATTGTATAAAGTATAAGAATAGATTAAGTGGCTGAAAATGAGTTGATGTGTAAATTACCAGTACATTTACATTAGTTTTAATTATAGTTCAGTCGAAATAATACAGTGAAAAAATCACCCTTTCCGTTAACAGCGTATAAAGCTTCACATCCGAAGATAAATTTCAGACCCACATTCCATACTAGGCTTACCGGCACCGGAACTTAAATTTTTAACGATTACGGTGAAACTTTTCCCAACTGTAATGAAGTTGTAGGCATCATCCTCTACTACTACTTGCACTAAACAATAAAGTTTTAAAGTTGAATGGATAGTACAGCAACGATAAAGTCATGTTGGAAGTAAACTACACCCAAGTGTAATGCGTCCTTACTTGTCTTGTCATTCTCCTGTGACCCTTTTAGCTAGTATCATCATGTAGCAACTGCGATGAGAACAGAATACATTTTCTTGATTAACTTCGTATTGATGAGAATTTAAGAATGTTTTTCAGATTACAGCAAATACCAGTAAGTAATAGTAAGTAGCACTACAAAATGGGGAGTTTTTGTTGAAACTTTCGCTTTAAATGATTTTCCGGTGGAATCCATTGCCGTCATTAGTACGCTATAAGCTAAGTAGTCTAATTTGTAGGTAAATATGAAAGGCAATCTCATAAAATGAAAACAACTGAAAGACACTCGTTTCAAAAACTCATACTGCTTTCAAGTTTATTGCAGAAACGAGGCTAGTCTAGTCCTAGTCTTTTATGTGTATGAAAGGGAGGATTTTTTTCCTGTTATTTTAAAGTTAGCTAAAATTACACTTTCATTCCTACATAATGATAGATATTTAAAGTCACTGATTGGGAGCAGCTGTACTTCTTGCAGCAACTAAAATAATGAAAAGGTTCATCAGAAAATGCAACGCAAGACTCTACATTCTCAGCAGTTTCGGAAATATACTTAAATTTTTCCTGATATTCCTGTTTACACATTTTCTTCGTTTTCTCAGCTTTTCCGTTTGTGAAAGATTACAAGATATTGGTGAGAAGGCAAAGTATACGCATACGTCATTATTATAGCCTTCTTTGCTCGGAGGGTAATGATTTTTTTTCCAAGAGTCTATAAATGCGGTATTCACTAAATTGCTATTGTATTAACGCATGCATGAATACTTGCTCGAGATTGAAATCAGACGGTTTGCCCACAACCAGTATTTTTATATTTCTTCTGTGTGAGTCTAGACGAGAAAACTAGACTCTGTAAGTAGTATTGTGAGCAGTGTTAGTTGTTCACAAAAAAACTAGGTACGTGCAATGCATTGATAGAGATAAAAGAAAAGTTAAGACGGTTAACACAGGAAAGATAGAAATCTACAGGCCACAGCAACCCTAAAGTGCGTAGGTACTAGGTACTTAAATCCTTCCCACTTTTTCTTTCTTTATCCTTTCATATTACAAAATATTTCATGCTCGACATAAACATAACTATTACTTAAGTAGCACATATCCAAATATATGCGTTAAGTACAACCTTCATTATCATTTTTACATAATACCATCCTCCTCATCATCTATGCATGGGCTGCATTTGTTCCGACTCAGTCCAAGTATTTTATTTATTCCATCTTGGGATTGGGAATCATTGTATCTTGTGATGAAAGGAATACACACACTTATTCACTACTGTGGTTGTACTATTTTGCCCCTTATTTTTCCAGCCTTGTCCTGGTATATATATTTAAAAAAAAGAGCATCTCTCTTTGACTTGACTTAACATGTAAAACTTTGTGGACTACCCCTTTCGTTCTTTTGGTAATGTAGTAAACCGTCTTCTTTGTGAATCAAAACAATCGAATTATATTTTCGTAAGTTTAAAAAAAAATTATTGATATACATGTATGTACGTAGCAAAGATGCAAAGCATTCTTCATTTTTATGACGAGGTGGCGTTCATACTCCATTGAGCATATCATGGCATGTTGCATGTTGTTGATCATCCAACCCACTTCTCTCACCGCCCATTCTTATAGGCACCGGTTTCTGGTTAGATCTTCCAAGCTTTCAAACTTGATGTTAAATACGATAGAATTAGGATAATGACACATTTACATTCAAATTCTCTTATTTTACTTTCTTTCTTTGATTACGTGCACAGTTTCCAGCTACTTCTCTTTGCTGAAAGCCTAAATGCTATCGTCAAACAAACTCAATCCACATACATGAATATAACATAACACTAACATTAAGCGTAATGAAACGTGAATAAGTATCGACTTACATTCCAACTGAAGCCGCAAGACTAAAAATCGTGTACTTATCTTCAATGTCCATGTCCGTAACTCGCGGAGCCTTTTTGGATTGGATGCGGGATTGTGACATGATGTGAATTGAGAACTTACCTTACTTTTCGTAGTACAATACCATACTCTTAAACATGTCATGTCAGCATGTTCATGATGCTCATACAAGTAAAACTATTAATTACCTAAATCTCACCACCGCCGCACCGTACGTACCAGCAGTAATCTCTCAAGTACCGGCATGTCCGCAGCGCAATATAATAGAAAACAGTGAAAACACTACAGAAAAGCCATCGGATAACTTGGTCGTTCTTTCTGTTAGTGTACATTATGTGTGTAAATGTTTGATTTGGGTTTACACAATTTCCACACAGATAGTCCAGTGCGATAGAGCAATACTACTGTAGGGGTTTTCACTCTTTGATAGTAGAAATATATGGGGGACTATTTAATCGCAAGTGAAATTAGGTACGTTACCGCGAGAGATATAATATCTTGCGTTCCATGTATCACCACTCCACTTGAATTTTAAATTCTCTTAACATCGTTGGCTACTGCTACTGCTGTGCACATGCCATTTTATATTTCCAATGATTGAAACATAGCTCTCTTAAATTTCACTGTTACCAATTGTTAGTAAGCCAATGCTTGACCAACATTAGCATTGCAGTACTAATATTGGAGGCTTTATCATCTGCCTAAGTATCTTTGAAGAAACACTGACATGAGTCGACAAATATATTTTACAATACATATAATTACGATTTCCCATTACTGAATATTCATGATTATGATCATCGAGTTGTCTGTTGGTTTTTTTCACTTTATCTGCGCACTCCAATTTTTGATTTTCGCATGCATGAATTGATCTTTCATGTTAAATAATATTACGTCTTTTTTCATGCTGTATTAATGTAATAAAGCGTCCGAGGTTTAAAATATACACACATGTACAAAGTTCATAAAAAACAAAATGCTGTCAAAAAGAGGGTACTATTTTAAATTTAGTTCGTCCTTTTTTGGGTCTTTTATGCGAATCATGTATAGCTCGTTTTTCCTGATCCTTTTGTGTTCACTGGTTAAGTTAACCAAACCAAATACGCACTAAAGGAAGCTACAAGGATGTGTTCGTTCAGCAGGATGTGTCTTCCTTAAGAGAATATAAAACAAGAAACACACGGAATAAAGCACCCCACAATATGTCGAGTCGAGTAAAAGGGTTCAGTGGCTATCTAACCTTAAGCCAATCTCTGTTGATTCAAATGTCTTATCTATCTCTCCTTTCTTCTTTGAACATCCCACATTACAAATTACAATGCAGTTAACACTCTCAGCACATACTACGTACAGCTATGCTACAAAGCGATAATATATGCACACACACATTGTACAAAATTTATGTACACATGCTCACCAATGTGGATTAGTTCGAACAATAGCCCTCCTGTTTTCTCTTTTGTTTCCCTGTATGTAAAAAAATGGAAGGGCTTTTGTTACATACGGTATGGGTATAATAAGGAGCTTTATACAGTGTACACATGATATGAGAAATTAAGCGTGAAGGTCTATTATGATTAGAAAAAGACTTTCTAACCAATTAACACATAGTGCGAAACTATTTTTGTATGTAGCTTGCCTCAAATTAATACAGTATGTGATCAGATTGATGGTACATGTAACGTTTTTATTTGTGTAGGAATGTATACGTAGATCAGTGTTGTAACAAAAATTAGATAGGTTTCATATAATAAACTACTAGCCTATAAATAAAAATATCACGTTTACTAGAAAACCAACACCTGGAAAGTCTTTCATGCGATAGAATAATGAAATGAAAGATGAACACTTCCATCTCATTGATTTTAACTTTTACTTTGACTGGTAATTCGACTGGGAAGTCTACTAAAAACGGCAAAACATTAAATTTTAATTAATTCTCGTACCTTAATGAATGTATTTAAGTTCAAGCTATTTAGCTTCTTGCTCTGTTTTGATTTTCAGCACAATTTCACATAACAATGGCTTCAAGTCTGTAAAACGACAAAAATGCGTTGTACATGAGAAGGACAAAAGCCATGTAGTAAAATGAAATTTAAAAAACAAAACCGATATTTGTAAGTGAAAGTTCAGCCAAATGAACAATTTGTTATCTTAGCTTCTCATGGAGTAAAAAAGTAGCAAACTTCCGGATCAATCATTTAAAAAATATGTACCCTGCATTCAATTTTTTAAGATACACATATGTACTCACAAGTACTCAAAACAACACGAATGTAGAAATACAGAAAAGGTTTGCACGAATCAAAATAGAAAAACCCAGCCGATCGAACTTCAGTCATGACAAAAAAGTAAATAGCACATCGTACATCACCAATTTCAATATTTACGCTATTTGAACAATTGAAGCAAGCATTTGTTGCTACTTTAATCCACAATCAAATGAAAAAGAAGAAAGGCTTTTGCAATACAAAAAAACTAAACAAAATATCGCAAGTAGGGCAAGCTCAAGTTTTCTTACCAATACATATGTATGTATACTAAGTATATAAACAAATTACTTATTCTAGCTTTCTCAATCATTTATATGGCCATAACCTCGAATATCTAACACCATACATTATGCAATACAGTAATCGTACACTATCAGAATGTCTTTTGCCGTCTTGTGTGTTAGTGCTACCCCGTACAAGATCAAAGCTTCATTGTAGGAAATGGCAACCAAATAAACGTCATATTTTACACTCTTTTCCCCTTTATAGTTTTAAGTGTTGTTCATTTTATGAAACAACACACCTCAAATATAATTTATGTTCGATAAAATCTGAAACATAGTATGTGTATCAACAACCGTATCAACAATTTTACTTATCGTATGAATCACGTCATAAAATAACATTTATTATGGAAAAACCCTGTTGTTCAATTTTCCAAGTAAAAATTGAAAGTATCTAAGCCAGACACACACACCACACACCTACCTACATATTTGTAAATAATTCACATCATGAATATACGCATTCGCATGAATACAAAGCACGCTTGCTAATGTTCGATGTGTGGAAAGTTAGTACATGAAAGAACTTTGTTCCCTACATATGCTCATGCAAGTCATATAAACCCTAAGTTTGTAGTGGTAGACGTCTCTTTCTCCTTCCGAACATGAAAGGTTCATTCCACCCGATTACTTGAATGGAGAAAAAAACCAGTTCAACTCCAGTGTTCGCATAGAACATACTTTTGTACTTTGTACACTTTTAGATACGTCTGTTATACATACATTTGTAGGATTGTATTATTGTACACATCACCATAATATAGGCGACTTTCACTTTCAAGTCGACGACAACGTCAAGGTATTTTTGAGCTTATGGTGGAGTGCGCATTTTTATATAAAAATGTAATAATATGCTTTTGACTTTTTACCTTACATACAGACAGGTTATGAAATACATGTTTACTAAATGGCTTTACTTTTTCTGCAAGTTAAAACGTTTCATATTATTTTCGAAATGCCGAACAAAATGTAAATATTTTTTCACAAAATATAAATAGTAAAACATAGCGAACTATACAAAACTTCGTCACGTCCTCATGTTGGAAAATTTCTCATTTGGCATATTTTAATTAACTGATTTTGATGATATTAAAGTGCAAGATCTATACTTTCTCTTGTATGCTTTTGAATTTATAAAGTAGTTGTTTTTGCATGTCGAATTTTTTAACTCTGAAGAAATCTTGTGTGTTACGTGTACCCTTAGTAGAAATTTCGTTTTGAATAATACTTTCACCAAACTTTGCTGAAAGTGTAATAGTCAATAATGTCATCCTCACCGAATGACAATCATTTCTTTCAATTAAGTGTAATAATGGGGTTTAGTGAAACGTCATCAGTGTTTCCAGTAAAGAAAGTTCTTATTTCTATATCTATGCTTTACTACTATTATTATTATTTGCGCTCTTGGCCTTACTTTCGACGTTTACATGATGTATAGCGTTGAGAAAACGGATATTTCGATTTTTACATATGGACAGACACATTGTGAATGAGTTGAGTAGGCCAGTGAGACAATGAGACAACATGAACTATATAAAAAGGAAGCCAGACGGGGTCGACCGAATGACGAGGCAAAACGGAGAATGTAAGGAACGTTGAGCTAGGTTACAGTCAGTCGCGACAAGCTCACACGAGAGAGAAAATACGTTATGCTTGTGCATAACTTCCTTGGTTCAACTTTCACTATTCCAGAGAAGAAGCTGATACTTTTGTACATGTCTATACCATGCTATGTATACCTTTCTTCATGTTTTGTTTACAAGAAAAAGTTGTATAATATATTTATAAGCACGCAAAGCTCCAATATTACTAGTTTTTCTTACATGTATAAGTTAGCAAAACCAGAAACACAGTGGTTAGCTGAGTAAGGTCGAAGCCCTATAGCCTAGAGACGAACTTAAGCTAGGAAAGTCTCTGGCAGGCAGTTCAGTCGCATTGCACATTTTCAACGGGTAACATAGCCCACGCTTCTCTATCCAGCCAAACTGCTGTGGCAAAAATGCCTACTCACGATGACAGGAGAAAGCATTTCTTTTCAAAGAGGCTTTAGTATTGCTTATCGTTCTCAAGAGTTTGAAATTTCATATCATATCGGTTTATAATATTTAAATCCTTCATACAGAAGCAAGGCTTATTTTATTAACTTCCGATTTAACAAAACAAAGGATTCAAATTGCCTGCGTGTCTGTCTATCTTTCAGAGATTTTCAAATTCTGAAATCATCCAATCGATATGAATGTATGCGTACAAGCTCAATGCGGTGTATGTATGTACCTACCACAAAGAAACGTATTTCTTTCGAGTTTCATTTGACCAGACTCCTTGGTCCCTTAAATATCATCAAAGGTCCCAACTCCCAACTTGCAACTTACAATGACGTCCAAGTAAATTGTACATATTTAATATGCATTCGTACGAGTTTTTAATTATTTAAATGTTTCGATTAGTTTTGGGCTCTTGCAGGTATAATTTTACATAGGCTTTAAGCCATTGTCGCAACGTCGCAAATTCCATATACCCTTTTTTATTTTGTCAGGTTTTATTTTATTTTAAAGATTATTATTATTTGTAAACTGAGCTCTTGTGAATTGCAATTTTTTTTATTGTTCTTACTCTTGAAAAAGTTGGCAGAAAGTCTTCGAAAGCTAGAGTTAAATAAATTCAATCAAACCATTTAACCAAAAATGTCTTACTCATATGTCAGGTTTATCAATTGATTTTGATGTTCTTTCCAAAAGGTATGATTTTACGCGTATTATCGTTGAGATATTGCGACAAGGTGATATTGTAAAAGTGATTGCCACATGAATAAGGAAAAACTGAAAAAATGAACAAATTATATAAATACTAGTACTTGAAACACATTCTCACACTTCTAGCGTGTCCGTGAATTTGGGCTTTATATGTTTTGTTTTTTTGCTTCAATAAACGGGTAATAAAAGAATGTAAAGAGAATGGGCAAGGTTTCTAACTTTTGTTTTTATTCTACACATTTACTCATATGTGAATTAGTAAGCAGTTCTTATTCCAATTTCCGATGTACAAACATACAAAAATTATATAAAACCTATCATACAATATACAAGTCTAATTAATGTTAATGTGTAATGCTCGTAATCCAATGCTAGTGCTCGTAATTAAAATCATGCGTTTTAGTTGATATCGTGTTGAACGTAATTCACGAATTTATAGTATTACCTATGTACACAAGTAATGATTTCATATATATAAATCACGTACAGATATAGCAATTTAAACTTGTTTAAGAAATTGGTCAATATTTCTGTAAATCATCACATCATCAATTAGCTTTCATCACTTTTGTGTGAATATGATTGATGGAAAGGCCAAAATTCGAACTTATTTTCTACAAAAAGCATCTCTGCGAGGTAAAAAAAAATCATTTTAAGAAACAAACATCCCCCTTTCCTTTTTCATTTTTCTATTCTTACAAAAAGTTTGTTTGCAAGCAACCTCAAATTTATATATGAAAGAAAAATCTTTACAAAAACACCGACATGAATGACAATAAGATATTTTTACCGACGGAAGATATCCGGCTTGCTAAAATAAGCCATTCCACAGATTTACGTGGGCGTGAATCCAACCCACATATTGACAACGACATATGAAGTAGAGATACATATTTACTTAGCATTGTACCATGCACAAACCCATTTTCGTCTGAATGTCCTTGCTCAATTAATTTTCTTTAAAGATGATTTCTTGTGGGTAGAGACGTTGTGACTTGATGACGTTTCATTTTCAGCAACGTTTTAGAGATACATAGATAGATCAGTGAATTCATGGAACATTGCTATACACAGATTATCATTCATTTGATTAGAAATGGTAAATGAACGTAGTTAAGCCATCAAACCTATCTGTTCGTGTTTGTAAAGAGCCTTAAGTCACAGTTCTTCGGCACAATATGCAATTGACAAAAGTGAAAAATAACATCAAATTTACAGAGAGGTAAAGAAAACTAAGATTTTTTGTTGATTCACCGCCACCCAAAAGTGCACAGAGAAAAAGGTCAACTCATCATCGCTTCGCACAATAACATCAATTTATACTTGCTTACTTAAAGTCACACAATGAAAATAAAAAGTTTTTTAGGTTCATGTATCCTGGAAGGTTTGTAAAAAGTCGTTCGGGCACATTCATGAAAGAAAAACTTGTGGTGTAACGAAAGTAATAAAAGTCATTAATTATTACAATATTGTACACCAACTATTTACACACAATTTCTTTGAGTATTGAATAACCTGGAAGGCAGATGGGTATGATGAATGAACCCTGTACTCTGTACCACCTACTGGTATCATTAACACAAGATAAAAGTGTGCCTTCATAAAAATAAGTTGTATTTAACACGGCTAGTTAGCTGACCTGACATCCGTAAATGTGCGTGGCATAAGTTTATTGGAAATTGTTTGTAAAAAAGCTTAAACTCATTTCCGTCTTGATAAATACATAGCTAAGTACACTCATTCACGTTTCGTATGAAAAAATGTTTCTCACTAGAAAAACTTTTCACACTACAACTGCATAAAAAATTGCACTATAGCCAAGCAAAAGTAACCTTTGTGGTTAACTTTCTTAGTTGTAATTTATAACTGACGAATCCTTAACACATTAAAGTTAAATCAATCAGTCAAGGGTAGCTAATGAGATTTTCAAAAGTCCAGCATTGTTCACACAAGAAACAAGATACTGTTGTCAAATTGACTATATTATGATCTATTTAATCGTACATGCTTATGTATCTACATACATGCATGTTTTAATAAATATTTATCGTTTATCATTTTTCATGAACAAATGTTGGTGCTATACACGATACACGTGAGAAATTGTACAATCAAATTCGTTTAAATACCATACCAGCTTTTTATAATTCTTATCTTAAAAAACTAAGCAGTCTACTCAAAGTTGCATAAGTAGTAAGAAGCTTATTTTTAGCACTAATAACGATTCCCGTTTTTATAATAAAAAATGTTTAAAGTAGTACCAGTAACCTATTTAAGCTACCACGGCAAATAATATTTTTTGTTTGCTTTGTATTGCAATCCCAATCCGACATCTCATCCACTTTTGTAGTTTACGCAGTACACCAAAATAAATGAGCTATTATGGAATCCAAAAACCACCAAAAGTAATTATTTTTAGAGGTATCTTTAACAAGTTACTGGTACTAGCCCGACAAAAGCAAAAAGAGAATATCACAGGTAATTAGAAGATTTGTCTTCTTTGAAACAATCCCCATGCTCATCATCAAAGGACTCATCGTGTTATGGTGGTTCCTTTATGATACACAGGCAATCTCATTCCTGGGGTTGTTTTTTTGTTCTTTTTACAGATCCCCTTATTTTTCATTTTCGTAAAACTATACTTGCCATCCATGAAAAAGTATTCCTGTACCTTTAAAAGTAGGTTAACTAGCAAGTAAAACTCATATGCAATAAAGTACGTAGAAAACAAAAAAAGCAAAGAAGTTCATACTGTAAGATCTATGAGGATGATATAATGAGTGACGCATGAAGGGATGTAGTGAAATATTATACACAATTCCATTTTTAGCTTGCTGAGAAGACGTTGCAGGTGAGTAGGGTCTGTTTTTTGGGGTCCTTAAACATTTACCTGCTATGCTAACGCATTTTAGTTTTTTTTTTGTAAAGTACAGTTTTCTAATAATAGATGTGTTATCGATAATTTCATATTTTGGTTTCTGCTAGGTAGGCTCACATTATAAATAAGATTGATGTATATTGAATAAGTATAAGCATACTTAACTCATCTAGAACTATATATAACAAAATCCATCACATGTGTGTGCCCTTCGTAAATGACGCAACATCAACTTGTAGATTTCGTTCCTTTTTTTAGCAACTGAAACACATTCTCAAAGTTTAAAGTATGTGTAGTTTCCACAAAACAAAAAAGACTGTGTAATATATATATACGCGCAACCTTTTTTTTTAACACCACGTATGTCATGTGTTCATATACGGAATACGGATCTGTTAGGAATGCTTTGTACTCACATTCACATGACTGGAGTAATAACCCTCATATGTACACATCATGCAACATAACAATGTGCACTGAAAACATTTCATATTTACTCGAAAGAAACAGCCCTTTTTACGACGCAAGGGAAAAAAATGTACTCGAAAAAAAGAAAAAGGAAACGTATTTTTTTCATGTGACCAACTTGATCTTTCCCTCAGTTGCTTTCAAGTCATCTTAATCTTCACAGCTACTTTTCAGTATGTCTGAGACTAGTTCTGGTATGGCTAGTGAGTGTCTTTGTGAAATAGTATACGAAATTATGGAGTTCTGTCGACCGTCAGGGATTTTCAGCCAAACAGTATTGTTTATCTCATCTCTCAGTCTCAATGTTCATTTTGGTATTTGTATTTGAATGCATTGAATCGTCGCAACAATAGCAGGTGAGCTTATTCTGATTGATATATTTTTTTTTCTAAGACAAGTCAAGTCAAGTCACATAAAAATCGTGTTATTCCAGAGAAGTATTATTGTTGCATAAAATCAAACATTTTGAAAATTGAATAAGAGTTTAAATACATTAGTGTAAAGTCTTGTGCACACGTATTGAAGTTTTAATCGCTACCACACACCACACAGTCAAATCGTCTTCAGGATCTTAATGCATAATAAAATTGACAAATTGCTCATCATGTCAAGGAGTTCTCCTGTAGCACACCGCATGGTAACAGCAACTGTATTACTGTAAAACGGTCACATGCACGCACCAGGTAGGGACAATATTTTCTCTTTCCTGTTCAGCATCACATCACGCAGACAATATATTGAACTCAACAAGTCAACTTGCTCAAGAAGGAGATAGTAATATTCTGCTCAAAGGAGCAAAAGCTGACATATAAACACAGACAGACTTTTTGAATTTCAAATGATCTTGATACGTGTTTTACGTACTGCTTAAATGCAGAGACAACAAAAAAAGGAGAATAAGCTCTTCTTATGTCTGCTAAAAGAGTAAAGATTTGTTTTAAACTTATACCGAGAAGCATGATGACGGTGATGATCATGATGATGATATACACATGCACTTCCTCCCCTACAAACAACTTTTTTTGTTGCAGTCACAATATATAAGATCATGATGATGATTATGACGGTGGCGCTGACAAACCTTAGTGTAAAGCGCATCGATAGTTTTCGAAACTCAGCTCAGCTGTTACGATGCTCTACTCGTGGTAGTTACACCACCACTTTTGATCCACCCTCTATCTACTTAATTCTTAAGATAATACTTGAGCAGCATATTAATGTGGTTGTGGTGTTGGCGATGGTGCTTGGATTTCCCGTTCGTTGATTTTCTTCTGACGCCCGTTACATCATCCTTAGTTTTTTTTGCTTGCCATCTATTTCGTTGTTTGAGTTAGTATGTAGCAGAAAACAGGATGAAAACTAATTGTAATTATAATGTAAAGTAGGGAGGATGTGTACAAGTAAACACGATGCATGATTCATCAGAGGGTAAAACTTATAATCATGTGATACAGATAGATATATGATATGTACGGCTGCTTAAACAAAGGCTTGGTGGTGGACTCTTCTTCTCAGATGATCTGTAGGAGTTTTCAGTAGATGCCGTGTTGCGAATACCCCATAAACTCACATAAACAGACACACAATCGAATGTAATATGCAATCAATTTTGTGTGCAAATGTAATGTACATACATATAATCTAAGCAAAAAAAAGATGATGGTAGAAGAAAGCAAAAAAGATGTGTGCGATGTGCGTGTGTTCAGGAACAAAGTGAAAATCTGTGCAAGCGAAACTGTGCAATGACAACTTTCGACTCTATAGCGTGGTAACAGTCCTATTATTCTCTATATGCATTTGTATTTTGACAGAACATTATACAGAAAACTGAAAGAAGTGAGTCGTTTAATATAATATTGAAAACGTGCTAGTTCCTTTAATATTTTTGATTTTTTTTTGCTGCGCGTTGAATAACCCCTATCCACCCTCTCCTCTTCAGTTTTTTTCTGTTACTTCTCAGTAGTACCACAATGCTGTGTCAGCTCAACTCACATGTCTTGACATACGAACAGACTGTTTAAAAATTGAAGCAGGCAGACGGAGAAGCTTATCTTGGTAACGCTTTCTTGCTAGTCTACTTCCTCACAACAAAACGCTGAACTGTTTACTATTACTGAAAAAAAACTCCTTGCTAACTTGACAAAAAAGTAGTTTCAGCTAAGAAGTTTAGGAAGGCAAAAGGCAATGATACTTTAAGTATCATAGATATACTTTCATATACTTTTATGTATATACAATGCTTAATGTAAGGAACAGACAATCATCATCATAAACCAAAGCTCTGTTCGTTCGTCACAATAACCTCGTCTCTGCAAGATAACAAAAAATCATCATGTAAACGACCACCAACCTCATCCCAGCCTCCGCTGTCGTTGAATTATGAACGCTTTGTAATAATACATGCACTTCTACATTTTCTTTTTAAACATTTCCTACAGGGTTTATTTATGCCGCGTGCAGAAAAGTAGCGTTTTTTACGTAACATCACCGCTGGAGGGTCCTGCAGAAGCATATTATGCATATAATACTTTGTAACGACCGTTGATAATGATTTCGTACATGCACTGTACAATGTAAACGTACTACACACGTGCAATTTGCAAATCTTATATCAGCCAGTAGCATCACAAACGATGAGTCAACTTGCCTCAACTCGCAAGTTCACATGAATGTATGTACGTATAATTAATTTTTAAAATGATAATTATTGGACCCGACTTGACAACAAAGCTCACTTTCTTGCTAAACTTGTATTAATTTGATTCACATGAGAATGGATTCTTGTCACGGTTATCATTACATTATTCATATAAAATTACCTTCATCTTTAAAATTAATAAGTACAATGGATGAAGGCATTCGTTATAAAATTACTTTGAGCTTTTTTGAAATCAATAAAGCATAAAGGTCTGACTAATTAGCTACTACGAGCTGTCCCTCATGATTACCAAAATGATACACTGCAAATTGAGAAACTAGCTTTGGCTTAAAGACAGCATAAGATGTATTTTACTTCATCTTTGATATAGACTCTATGTGCACTAATCATTCGTATTCTTATAATTCTTATTATTATGAAATAATGTAGAAGAAAGCTAAACTGAGGAAGAAGAGTAATATAGTTCAACAATATCATCATAACATACACGAGGCTCTGTTAATCATGCAACGTGGATTGTGTTACTCTCAAGTTTTCTAGTTATCATTATCATAAAAGTAGTTGATGATGATTTTGGTTTTTGTCTTGCATACAATAAAGTGTAAGTAGCGGACAAGAGGGGATGGAGGTTGAGAGAGAAGTTGCAGTTATGTGTGTTGTTACCGTGATTTCTTTTTTGCTCGGGGCTGCTTGCTTGATGCTTCATCCTCGTTGTCGTAATGGTGTTATCCAACGATAAATACACAGGACAAGCCACATGCACATGTATCGGTGCAAAAAAAGAGGTGAGGAGTGTGTGCAACAGGCAAGTAAATAGAGAACAATGTGCCAGAAAACACTGATGGGGCTACTCAGCAGAATTTATCTGACAGTTTTATGCATGTAGTTTACTATCCTTTTACCATTATACTGCAACTTTGACTAAAATTTTAATTGTTGCGTAAGTCGTCAGCTGAAACTCCTTCGATTTAGAAACGAAATGGAATGGAAAATAGCAACAGGAATTAATTGGTTGTGCTTTTTTTAATCATATAAAGTGACACTTTCTTTGAGGCAGTTTCGTGAGTGAGTATACTTTCTCATTAATTGTTCAGTTTGTTATAAGAACCTTAAAATCTTCCGACGTGTCATTTCCAGACATTGAGCGTTTTTTGAATATCGTACTTGTACTTGTGCTAGCGTTTAGTTTGTTTGCCTTAGAGAATATTTATAATGTGTCTTCTAAAAAAGAGATTTAAAGGGCTAAAATGGGAAAGAGGTAAGAAACAAATTCATTGTATACATACGTACACAAAATCAAACTATGCATACTTGGCTTCGCTCAGCTTAGGTCATAGCTATCTTGGTACAATCATTGGTTCATTGGACCTTTTATTCCATATTTCCAGGAGCCAAGCAATCAGTGTCAACGGAATAAAAAAATCTTGAGTCGATTTAAGAAAATATGATGGTATCGCTTTTCTAATGAGACCAAGTTACATTCATAAATGAGTTCATGTACTATTCTATACTATACATGCATACATATGTCACAGTCACACTGAAGCTGGTTTTAGTTCACCCATCCATACATGCCTGAAGATGGGCAAGAAAACACTAATTCAAGACATAAAAGAATCATTTTCAATATTGTAGAATATGTAAAGTGCGACTACCCAAATTGGTAATTAGGTAGCCGCCTGTCTGTCCAGATATAATTATGTTC
>JAQFZH010001039.1:0-24788 GCA_034695485.1 Entomobrya nivalis
TATTCAAAAAAATACATTTCGTGGAAACCAATGAGCTATAAATCTTGTGTAAATGAATTCCGTTTTTTAACAGGTTTTCCATTTTTATTCTACGTGTAATTTAGGACTACGTGGAAAGTACAAAAAAAAAATTTCACTTTTGTAGTACTCCTGTAAAATTATATTTTCTTACACGCGTAATCCCCATTTTATGACATGTTTTATTTTTATAAATCCACCTGCTTATAAAAAATGGTCGTCCACCTAGTTTAGAAGACCTGTTCTGAATATTTTTAATGAAGTTAATCCTAGACAACAAATCATATAATACATCAATTTTCCTTAAAGGCTTCCAACTTGATACGATGCTTAGAAAATTTGTTGGAATGTTTTTCCAAACCCACCAGACACGAGGTAACACGCACATGCTTGTAGTAGTCACTAAAACATTGTTATATTTTGTAAGTACCTTTCACAGGTGAATGAATTCGTATTCAGTAGCTTGATAAATTACATACATCATCATCATAATTTACGGGACGCTATTTTCATAAATTATTGGCACATGATGACTTTTTGCCTTTTTGTAATTGCCGACTTATTACATTCGTAAAGCGTTCCACTGTACAATACATACATTGAAAATATGTGTCATTTCAGAATTCCTCAGGTATTGCATTTTGGCTAGTTTTGCATTTATCTTGAATATAAATGTAAAATTGCAATGAAAATTGAGAATATTATTTTGATCTGGTTAAAAAAACTCTTTTGCTAATCGTATGAATTTATTTTCTGGCCAATTTTTCGCACGCTTTTTCTGGCCGGTTATTTAAACTGTTTTGCTAATCGTGCTTATTTCTTTTTAAAAGAATGCATTTGCTCCGAAAATTAAATACTTCGACTCTTGTTTTGTTCACTGAAACTAAACTCACAGCAAAATTTATCAGTTGATAGTACTTGGAAAAGTTTAAACGTCACGAATATGAATTTTTTAATATTACAAGTGTGCGTAAATCACAATCATAAATGTTCATCGAGATTTTCAATTAAGTGTTGTACTCTAGTTTTCCAATGTTCGTGAACCAGAAGCCAAAACGTTTTTAGTCGTAGTTGAAACGTTATGTTGTTAATAACTAGGCCAGTGAGTCCAACCAGCAGGTTAGGTTAAATTTAAGTTAATGACTGCTTGGGTATAAAAATATAATATAAATATAAATCCATCCTTATGTTAACTTACCACCTTAACGAAAAATTGCTTCAAATATTTAGCAAATGCTGAACGCTTGTCAAGGTGAGTTTTGCTCAGTCAAGGTTTCTTTATTAGCCAAATTAGGTGACCAGGGTAAAGACAGGGCAAACGACGATTTCTTAAACCATGACAGTAGGGTTTTAAATTAGCTTAAGAGTTAGCTCTATTAGAGTAATAAAAATGATCGTTTGCTACATTCGAAGCAATATAGTTGATTCCTCTTGTCTACCGTAAGTGTCAAATGTCAGAACATAAATGCCGTCTCCGGATCGTATGCTTGAAACGATTTCTAGAAGTTTTGTCCACGTTTTAACTAATGAACATAAATTGATTATCTAAATTTATAAACTTTTAACTCTAAATAAGTCTGATTTATTGAGAAACCAGTTGAAATTTATAATGATTTATGTTGAGTTTAATGTACGCATAAAAGTTCATTTCATTTCTGCGCTGAAGTTACACAAGCGTTAAATAAGTCTACTCCACACTCCATTACTATCAGTCCCAAATTAGTTAATAAGATGATCAATTCTTTTTTTAACGCTTTAGCTAATTAGATGATAATTTTTTATCGAACGCTTTTGCTGATTAGATGATAAATACATCACTTTTTAAAGAAAGAAATTAAATTCATAAACCAGGGAAAAGCGTTATTTTAGTTAGTACAATAATTTCCTGTCATGAAAATTTACTAAACTATATAATAAGAATAAAATATTCTGTTTCTTTTTACTGGCACAAAATTAGGTAGGAAATCACGAAAATCAAAAAGCCAGGTAGATTAATCGCTTAATACTAAAAATGTTAAAATGCTGGACAAATAAAATTGTATTTTTGACAGTATTTTTTACATAGCGATTTAATTATTGTCGACTTGGAATAATATCATGGCACATGTTTTAATTATCATTATCACAGTATTTAAAGTGAATGTATTAAGAAAACTTTAATATAAATAATTGAATATGATATACCCAATTAGTTAATTTACTAATTTTTGTACTAATTAGCAGTGAAATTAACAAAATAAAAGTATTATTTGCTATGAGCATCAACAAACTGCTCAATACATTCCAAAAACTCTCTTGTATTCCTCAAGTGAAGATTATGCGTTCCATTTTCGATAAGATGTAATCTATTAATTAAAATTATTCACACAAATAATTTCAACACAAACTTAAAATTTACGATACTGACACTACACTGAAATTTCATATGCTTACCTGGAATTTTTCATAAACTTATGTAAATCCTGAGCTTGTCCATAATCTACTATAGTATCCTTCATTCCATTTATTATGAGAACAGGGCATGGAACACTTTCAAGCACCTTCTGGTAATCTCCCCCTTTCCTCAAAAAGTTATCCTTGAGTGTACCAATCAGTTCATCACACCAACTGTTCCAAATCTCTTGGAGTAAATTTTCTCCATACATTTCTAACAGTTGGCTTTTCCTCGGTTCGGGTATACCTTGTATACCGATAGTTTTCATTACTATTAATACAAATAGAAAACACATGATCTAAATTATTTAATTGTCAAACTTTCACAAATTACTAATTTTAAATTTAAATGCACCAAAAATACCTACATTTAAATTTCGGAATCATATCATCCGTGAAATAGGCAGATGCTCCCCAAGTAATCATCCCAGACACTTTTTCCGGTTGCTCAACAGCAATTACTGTTGCCGTAGCTGCACCTCCACTCCATCCTAATAACGTGTATTTTGGATATCCAATTATCTTTAAAATGCAACGCCGTTTGGATAAAAAATAATAAACATTAGTTAATGGCTCAAGTTAACGTTTTAATAATTACATGTATCTAACTTACATTCATTAGTTCAACCACGTATTTGGCATCACGTATGCAAGCTCGAGGTTCCGAAATAAAGTCCCTGTTTGGAGGTCGACTTTTTCCATAACCGGGAGGATCCCAGGATATCCATTTGTACTTTTGGCGATTGAGTTGGTGTAAAATGGGTTTAAAGTCGTGCTCTATTGATCCTATTTTGTTTTATAAAATATAATAGTAAATTTATTTCTTGGAGTTTATATATTATATTTTTGCAAAATGTTAAATACCAAGAGTGCCTGGAAGATAGAGTATAGGTGGAGCATTGGCTGTATTTTCTAAAGTTTCGATATAATTAATGTCGACGTCTAACACTTTAATTTTTCTCTCCTTATACTTTGGTGACACAGATGATGAAAACTTTCTTGGTCTATTTAGCTGTATAAGTGGATAAAATCGTAAACAGCGGATATTTCCTAGCATTGTTGGTATAAACGAAGTTTTATTTTAATTAAGTTATTTAAATACAACCCCAAGTGGTTTGTATTGACATAAAAACTGATGTGATGTAAAGAAAAGAAGACAACTAAAAGGTGAATTTTAAGCACATGTGAGATGATGATTGGTGTGTTGTGCAAGCTGTGTATGTGGCAAGGTTATTAAATCAGATGTTGTTGTGCATGGTCAGTTGTTCACTCAGTCACTGAGCCAGTGTCTGTGAGTCTTGATGATTTACTTTGTTCAGCTTTGCATCATCGCGTCAGCCTAGCATCAGCTTGCGCTTGTGTAAAATATCATAGTCTTTTATGAAAATAAAGTAGGTATACATATGTATGTACTAAGTATTAAGCTGGATTATTTAATATTAGCAAAATTATTACGGATATTATCAAAATATATACACTTTATTTGGCTAAAACAAAATTTACTTTCAATTTTTTGCAAAATAATTTATTTTTCAGTATAATTACGTCACCAAATGTCAACGCTAAAGTGGCGTAAACAAATCAACAACAACTGTTCAGTCATTTGTTGATACAGTTGATACTGCAGACATACCCTTTGAGTAATTAAGTATACTTCAAGGAATGTAAATGTGAATGTATTTAACCAACGACTTAGTTAAAAAAAATCTAGCTTAAGCCACAACAAACCAAGTTTTTAGTTGATTCGTTTCGTGCAAATTTTGAAGCCAAATAAGGATGCGAATGTGTTGCAGGCTTAGACGTCCCTTGGAACAAATGTTTACAATTCGACCATGATTTAACTTTTCAACATTTTTAAGTTGGTTCTGCTTATTTTTATTAAACATTATATTATGCTTTCTTGAAAAATAAAGAAGTTTAATATTATTATTTTACGTTATAGGATACCGTTATTCCATAACTTCTACCATTTTTTTCAGCAGCAACAAATTGTTTTGCATGGAAAGGTTATTTTTTTATACAAATCAAAACTAATTAACAATATATAACAAAAAAAATTTGCACCCATACAACTAAATCACTGTGTGTTTGCATCTTTCTCGTTATTTACTTTTTAAAATACATCAATTAAGATCATCATATTTAATTTAAATTTGTTTGTTAACAAATTACATCAAATTTATAAAGCTTGTAGTTTTTAGCTAGCGTACTGTACTACTTCAACAATGTTTATATTTATAAATGTAGCATGCACATTGGTATGCCTAAACTATGTACATAATTTGGTATTACTAAATTATATGATGATTTAAGGCTAAAATAGATGTGACATTACAGTCAATATAATTAAATTAATTATGCACTAAAAAACACAAAAAAATATATTATTTTGATAACCACCCCCCAAAAAACTGTTTAGCCTGGTTTAGCTTGGATTTGGACTTTTCCCAAAATCCCCATCTTTCTTGCTTCTTCCCATATAGTTCCATACGTGGACTAATCATCTCCTCCCGATAAACCACCAGTCTCGTCTGGTCCACACATTCCAAAGCTTCCTTGAGACTTGTTCCTGTCAGCTCCAGCCCCTTAAGTTTCTCCACTAGTTGTTCTACTTCCCTTGGATTCAGCCCCTCCCCTTCGCCCCCTTCCTTGCTCATTTCCGACTCCAAAATTCTTTTCTCTTCAATGTACGAGGACATGCTCAGCTTCAAACACTCCAAAGGTGTTACATCGCCACCCTGAGCAACCTTATCTTTCTCTTCTCGTATCAAATGGATTAGATATTGCTCCAATTCATCGTTATAAGGAGTTATAGCATTTTTCCTCAAAAAAAATTGGCAAATTTCGCACTTGCTTTTTCAATCTCCTTTTGCTCTGCCTCGAATTTCTCGATCTTAGTTTTCCTCAAAGAAATCATATTTTTCTTCATTTGTTTAGCGTCCAATTTATTTCTAAGAGCTTCCTTCACAGCCTGATCCTCCACTTGTTTTGGCACTTGAATAGAGTCATAATAAACGTGCAGGTGGACCTTGTAGTCATGACCACATACACAACATTTTTGTCCTCCAGTTTTATACATTGCCCAGCATTTCATTAGACCAGGATCTCCAAGGGAATCTCTTTGGACATCATTCAACTGACACTGGTCATGACATACTTGTACATACTCATTGGTCGTAATATTTCCAATCTTCCAAACTTTGACGCAGTTGCCATGAGCGCAGACTGTTTTGGGGTGGTCTACGGGTTGGGACTGAATTTCAGTTATTGTTGTAAATTTTTTCTTCTTCAACTCGGAAATATTCTCGTCTGTTTTTTTCAATCTCCTCCAGCTCATGATTAAGGTTTGCCTTGTTCGTCTGAATATTCCTACTAATTTCAGCAAGTGGTCTGGTAAGCTTGAGAACCATTTCACGGGCATGATTTAGGTTCAAAGTGTCTCGAATTGGGTGAGGTTTTAGGGAACTGATGTACTTTAGCATTCGCTTTGTCTCGATAATCGATCTCTCCCAGCTTTTGGCAAAGTTTTCTTTTTCCCCTTCATCAAACAAGACTGGTGGATCGTTTTTCATGGCTGCTAGAAATCTGTATGCTTCGCTATCATAGCAATATACGGTGTTTGGGCTGACAACAATTTCTACCTCCTTGTTCTCCTTCAGCAGGGTATTAAGGGCTGGGAATGTGTCACCAGGTTTATATAAAGTGCTTCTTGAATTGGTGAAACAAAAGACAATATTTTTGCTTGCGTCCCTATGCAAATATGTGAGTAGCTCTTTGATACAAAACCGAAACATGACTGTGAGCCTTGCGCTGTTGGGTTTGAGCAGAATGCAAATCCCATGAATTTCATCATGAAAAGAGAGAGTGGTCAAAATATTTTGGAAATTTTTCTTGTCTTGGTCAATCCCTCTAGTGTCTCCAATTCCAGGGGTGTCTATTAGTCGAACCGTTGTATTTCCAATTGGGATGGGATAAACTTTTGTAGTTTGTGTGGCCGATTGTCCAGACTTGAACACTTCATTCTTATCTTGACCGGTTTGAACGACAATTTGTTCGAAGCCATCTGGGGTTGGGTTACAAACAGTAAATTCAGATGGAATTAGAGTTAATAGTTCACCAGTTTGAGCTTCCTCAATAGAGCCATAGTTTAAATAGTTTATAAAACCATTTATCCATGTGGATTTCCCCACCCCCGTTTCTCCCAAAATCAGGATATTGATTTCTTGAGGCGGTTGAATTTGTTCTAGCTGCTGATTCAGGTAACTGATATCAGTGTAAGTTTGAAATTTGATACCATGTTTGATATCTGGACACTTGAATTCCAAATACGAAGCTGGTAGTTTTCCGCATGAGCAATAGACATGAAAGTCGAATCCATATTGCAAAATTTCCCCACATTTTTTACATGCCCAGTTGTACAATTCTTGGGAATTGCAGTTAATGCCAGTACATGGTATGGATAAAGGGACACGCTTTTTGGGGAAATGTGTGACTTTTTCAGGGGGTTGAGTTGCTTGAGCACGGGGACTACTTTGCAATTTGCTGTTTTCTTCTAAAAGGTCATCTGTAATCACACGTCCAGACTGAAGTATCTGAATACAACTGCTGTTTTGGTATGTACTTGGCATGAGATTTGGGTGGATGTCACAGTCAACAGCAAAAAAGTTCACGTTCTGTGGTTTCTTCTTAATATGCTGAAGAAATAACCGTCTGTTTTCCTTCCATCGCTCTGCGTCCTCCAAGCCACTACTTTGGGTGAAGAAAAATACGACCGCTTTATGATCAAATTGACGCAAAATTTCGTCATCGAGTGACACCCCAAATCCAATATATTTTACTCCATTTTTAACCAGCTGACGAGCTAAGTTAATTTTGTCAAATAGTAACTTCCGGTCGTCCAGAAAATGTTTGACTTTCAAAAAGGCGTAATTATAGCTGGAAAATTCCTTGAGAATGTTATCCAATTTAGATGGGTCAGATTTTCCAGATCTGACGTCTTGCAACATAGAAGAAAAAATTGTTTTGAAGTTCGTCTTCTCAACTTCAATAGTATCCATCAAGTTGTCAACCGTGTCTTTGTCTGTTTTGGTGATGCAATACCACAATGTCTTGCAATCCTGATGAAAATCTTGAAGCTGCTGCTGAATAGAAGCTATTTGGTCAAATAGGTGGACCACGCGAGTAATGGTGGGGCTGTTCAACGCTGTATATGTTACGTTAGCTTTAATTGGCATATTAGCACGAACCATGAGTACGTTCAATGGAGTGAGATGATATGTTAACGGCTTTCCATTGCCCTCATTGAATGTCTTTGCCAATTGGGGAAGCTGTTTTATGTATTCCACTGCCGCCTGCAAGCTGCTTGGATATGTTTCGGTGATTTCCTCAAGATCACAATAAATCTTAACCTGGAATTCGTCAACTTTGCTGCTTCCGGGAAGGTCGTTCATATCAACAAAGTTTTTGCTCAGAATCGCGGAGGAAACTATGTCTAATGTAGCCATTAGCTGTCCTTTGATTTTCTGTGCATCTCTATGTTTCGAATTTTTAGAAGAAAGAGATAATATCAAATTCGTTCCCCAAGTTATCCCCGTAACAACATGAGTAGCAAGCGAGTTTTCAAAATTGTCACTGGAAAAATGTTGCAACCAATCGTTACGATCCGTATTCAACATTTCTTGTTTCGTTTTAATTCGGTAGATGAGTGAACATTTTATTGTTGTTGCTGTAGTTTTGCAATCCAAAGTGTAGCGAATAGAGTCGTCTAGTGGAACCAAGCCCGCCAGTAACGATACTTGCAGATCAGGATTTATACCCAGTTCAAAAACCATTTCGTCATCTCCATGAACTATGCTTATATCAGAGAAAGGACAAGATGTAATAACGAGCAGTGAATTTTGAGAAATGCTCTCATCTTTAAAAATGGATGCTTCTGAGAAGTTATCTGAACGGGCGTCGTAGAGGTCCCCAACACAAGCTATAGTGCCCAGTGCAGCACGTTCAACTGTTTCCACATCCATTTCCCAGTAGTCGAACAGAGCTTAACTCCAAACTGTCTAAAAACAGTAAAAATCATAACAGTTCATTTGCAGTTCATACCTTTCCCAAAAATGTTAGTATTAAAATAAATTTGTGCATAGAAAAGGCAGTTAAACTAATTTTTATGTAATAGATTAATTAGTCGATAGTTTTTATTCTAAGGATACAATATGTGGGATTTTTTTATCTTACCTTATTATCACAAAGATCGTCAAAAGTTACGTTGTAACTCAGTCTTAATTCTGCCAAATTGGAGATGTTGACATAAATTGTGGTGTTTATCCCTTCACTAGTGCTTTGCAGTTTAACTGTTACATGTGAAAATAAAATTAGCTTTAAGCATTAAATTTATTGGTGGTTTAAGACGTAATTTTATGCATTGAAACGTTTGTAACCCACAAAATTTGTATAAAAGCAAACAAAAGTGTGACTGTGTGACAAATTAATTTATGACTTAGAATACAAATTGTTTAGTGTCCTATGATTTGATTTAAATGTTTGGCTAAGGGATTATTGTTTAATTGCCAGTTATACTGGAATTGTATTGTTATTGTATGTCATCAGCATTGTTGTACCGCAATAACACGTTAAATAAAGCAATACTCAATACTCAATAAAGCAATTTATTTTATTGTAGTGAATAAAAAAACATGATCGGAACTTATCGTTATGCAATTATTTAAGGTATAGGTCTTACCATATGTGATGTGTAATTATTCAAGTGTTTCCTTTTTTTAAAGTAGTGGTAACCCTCTTACTTTCATTAATTAATAACCACACGAATTAGGTCCATTATTTGGTAATTTTAACTATAACTAAAAACACACAACAAGATTATAACAATTTTTACTTCAGTTAGCTTTCAACCGGAATATTTTTTAGAAAGTGATAAATTATATATGAAGAAGGGTGTTTATATACCATTCGAATCCATTTACCAATTCATGTGTCACTGATATCTTTTTTGACTTTAGATAAAAGTATATAAGTATGGAATACAAACATCAAGTGGAACGTTTTGACTAATAATTTAATACGAAACCTTCCTCATCCAAAACGAAGTTTAATAAGTTATGTAGTATAAACGTATAGAGCGGCTACTTACACATTGACACGTACATATATTTATTTTACGTGTAAAATGTACATCATGTACACTCCTAATCTGGCACACTTGGTGAATTTAACGTTGATGTTATTTGGTTTAACAAAATTAATATAGAAAGTGAATGCATCAGAATAGCGAAAGGAAAAATCTGTAGCGAATAGCGTATTGTATTTAGTAAAGAAAGGACGAGCAAAGCTAAAAATTGTCGTGCGTCATGCATAAACAAAATATGATAAGAATGTTCAGAGTGTCCAAAAAACGATGTTTGGAATCAGTCAAATAGTATGTATAAAATACATACATAAATGAACATAAAATACACGAGAAAAATAAAACGTTTTGAAACGAAATTGTCAAAGACAATCATATCAACATTGACAAAAACACAGGGACGTCAATGTGAAATAGTATTTTATGGTATTTATGTACAATTTACAGATTTTACACTTGTTCAAATTCATTTATTATATGTGAATATACTAATAGAAAGATTATATGTGCAAACTGTTGAAATGTGTTTAGCTGCGGATGTCAGAAATTGATAAATGCCACATTGAATTGGTATATTTGCTCAAGCTTTGATGCCCAACTCTTTCTTTTTGAAACATACAATACTTTACTTGCTTTACTTAAAAAAGAGAAGCAAAGAATGGTGTTAACTAAATTGAATAATGAGAGCTAGTCAATTGAAGGCTTTAACCATACAATATGTCAGGTTATCGTTGTCAAGTACATTTTCAAAAAATTACTATAGTCGTTAGATAGCTATAATTATAATAACAACTAAAGTTTGGTAACCTAACATATTGTAATACTCAAGCCATCAATTTTATAACTAATTCCTTTTACAAATATTGGTAAACACATTGGTACAGAATTCGATATAATTTAGGTTTTGTTTCAACTTATTTTATTTCGATCGATTACTAGAATATTTGTTCGACAATAATTTATGAAAATAATTTCGACACTTGAACAAGTTAACGTTAAATGATTTAGAAGGGGTTACATTATATTTAGGCAATATGCAAATCTAAATTTAAATGTATAAAAAATTAACATTTTTGTTCTTGCATAAATCTGTTTTATAACACATTTCATTGTTCAAATATGAGAAAAAATTGCACAATCGCATAAAATAAAATAAAATGATTTTCCTGTGCTATGACGTCAATTCCAGAATGAATTGAGTTCGGATCAGATTTGAACAATTGACACAATCAGTCATAACTTTGACAACTCGATTAGTTCTAAAATGTTACTCTTTTTCCTGTTTGTTATGTGTGATAGATAACTAATGACGCATGAAACTGACTATTGGACAATTGGTTGTAGCCACGACTTGTGTAGTTCTTCATTGTACAAATCACAATTTATAGGATAATTTTTAAGCACATGAAGCATAAGATAAGCTGTAGTGTATATTGGGTTGGTTTGTTTTACTGTTTTTTTATCAGCAATCTCCAGAGAGGACTAATATTTAGTTATCACAAAACTGTGGCAGGGTTGGAGAGTAGTGATAATTTTTTTTGTTACATCCGTTACTTTTGTATCCCTAGTTATATTTCTCAAAGTCCAAGTTTGAATGCTTTTTTACTCTGTTTAAAACTGTGCATATTTTTTCCACTCATATGTATCTATGCTTTGAGACTTATACGAATAATTACACATCATATCAAATTGAGTCTCGACTGAGTTTTATCAAAGTTAAAAAATGGGATTGCTTAAGCTAACGACTTCTTTTTATACATCTTTTTTATACTCAAATATGTATGTATCCTTCTTATGCAGTTTACTGATATGTATATGCCATAAGTCTACTAGATTCCAATTATATTAAATGAATTTTTATCTGAACATGATCTGGGGATATTATTTTTTACCAGACGTAGTTATTTTAGGTTATTTAGTAGTAAATGTATAAAATTCAGAGTTTTTTGGAAATATTGTCAGCCTTGGTACTTATATGATGTTCTAAAGGTTTATAAAATTTAATGAGCAACTACCAGCATTTAGCATGAAAATACGAGAAAAGTATACTTTCTAGGCAACCCTTCAAATTTAGTTGGTTTTCACATTGAATTTATGAATGAATGCAGTGTATTTAGTTTTCACATTTATGAATGCACAAAATGAAACAATAACCACAAATGTACAGTTTTCTAACGTATCTGACAAAACCGAAATCAAGTATATTTTATCAAAGTAAAAAATCAATATTTAATCCTGTTATTGGATGTCATAGTTGTATCATGTAAATGCATGTTACATTCAAAATACACATCTTTATTAGGCTCTCAACCCATTATTTTCATATTGAGGAAATTTCTTGGAATTTCACTTCTTCTCAGTAAAGAGCGAAAACTTATATAAAAAGCATGAAAACTTCAAGCTCATTTGAGTTGATTTGTAATGCGTTGTGTAAGCTACACAGCTACCCAGCTTATTTATACAGATGTTTTTATGTATGGTCAGTCACACAGTGAGTCAGTAAAGAATTTTGATGATTTACTTTGTTCAGCTTTGCCTCACGGCGTCATTAGCTTTCCTTAAAAAATATAGCTGTTTATGTACACCTAATTGGTATAAAATAAAAGAAACTTGGCGATTTCAAGTATTTTATTTAAGAATGAAAGTATGTTGGGAAATGTTTACTTTAAACACATTCAATATTACACTTGTTAGTGATTCATAACTATCATTTCGTAAACAAAATTTACTACACACTTTTATTACCAATTCTAAAGCTTTAGATTCGTCAGGGAAATGTTTCCCGCTAAAAGATGTGATATTTGTATTTATATCTGTTATAGTTTTATCGGACTATTTAGATTGTTTATTATGCATTAATGATTTAAAAAATGATTCATGTGGGAAAAAACTTTGCGTAAAGTATGGACTTTATGAATGAATAAATGTACTAGATCGAGATACAAGTTTATATTGGATACATTTTCACGCTGAGCCAAGCCATGAATTAACGTATACAATTTTCACATATTTTACACCACAAAATAATTAAGACAAACATTAGTGCTATGGATAAAGCGGTAAAAATATTTCGTCCATTTCAAGTAATTTTTAATGTACTGTATTGGTACTTGGAAGCTTTCTTTAGACTTTTTGTTCCACCATCAATGAAGCCCATAGATGGAGAGGTAATTTTAGTTACAGGGGCAACGGGAGGAATAGGAAGGGAAATTTGTCGGTATATTGTCAAGTGTGGCAATAACATAAAATTAGTAATTTGGGGTACCAATATAAATGCACTTTACACATTAGCTGGAGAACTCAAGTCGATTGGGGAATCTGATCTGGAAATATTTTGCTATGAAGTGGATATATCAATTAAGGATAATATTGATTCCTGTTGTGAAAAAGTAATAAATGGGACAAAAATATAACACAAACTTAGTTCTTAAAGAGGTGAAACTATTATGTGGTAGAGCGAGAAAAAAGGGACCATCGGTAAAAATTGTCCGTTTGTTATTTTTCATAGTTGCATTTTGCATTGTTAAGAAAATCAATGTTTTATAAAAAATAACCAACGGACATTTTTTTGTCGATGGTCCCTTTTCTCTTGCATTATCACATATAAATATTTTTTCTGTTATAGGTCAAAGCAGAGGTTGGATCTGTCACAATAATTTTCAACAATGCTGGAATAGCCCCACACGGAAATTTTCTACAATTATCTGATAATCAAATCGAGAAAGTAATCCAAGTTAACCTAATGAGTAATTTTTGGATAATTCGTCAATTTTTTCCGGAAATGCTGACGTTGAACCATGGAAGAATTGTTAATATTTGTTCTATGGGTGGTCTCAAGGCTGCAACCCATGCGCTTCCCTATTTTGCATCGAAATTTGCTATGAATGGATACACAGAAGCGTTAAAAGCGGAACTTGCTGTGTTTAAACATGATGGAGTTCATTGTACGACGGTGTACCCTTATTTTGTACAAACTCCAATAATTCAGTCGTTAACTTTGAGAGGAAGTAGCGGAAGCGGAAGCTGGTTAACTTGGTCATTGAATAAGGTTTTAAGTGCAGAGAAAGTAGCAAGAAAAATTGTGGATGGGATGAGAAGGGAATACGAGTACGTTTACTGTCCGCCCACTATTCCTTTGATGTTGTTGGCAGAATAGTAAGTAGAAGTTTTATAAATATTTGGATAAAAAATATATGTTTTTTAGAAATTGTGCATATTTTAAAACTTGATTATAGTTTTGTACCGAAAAAGTTGAGGAAGATGATTTTACTTTCACACATTCGCAGTATTGTATTCAAAGACGAAGAAGAACAGAAAAGATTCAACATGCCGATGGTTTCCGTGTAAAAAATTTAATAATATTTCAAAATTTCACTTTAAATTTATACATTTAAAAACTGCTCATGTAATTTTAAGAATTTCTGAATATTTTAAATGAGTGAAGTAAATTGTTTAAGAAACATTTTAAATTTTAGAATTTAAGTGCAATTAGTATAAATGTTTGTATATATGTATATCTTTTTATATTAATTTAACCTAATGGGGTAATAAATTTGTAAACCGACTTTTAACAGAATCATAACTTGGAAGAAAATTGCACAACCAGGGAAAATGTTTGCACGTAAATCTTATGCAGCAATTATACAAAAAAAAATATGTAATTAGTCACTAATGAGGATAATGAATGTAGTATATAATCTTTTTCATTAAAGTAACTATTCATTTTTACGAATATTAGTATGCATTCAATTCTAGTAAATAGGCAGTTCAAATGAAGTAATGGAGAGATTTATTAAAAATGTTATTCTTCATAGTGAAGTATTTTACAATTATTTAAAGTTCAAAATTTCATTTAAAAAATGACCAGGCATTATTGGTTTGCAATGTGAGATAAAAAAGAGAGTATTTGAAAACATATGGTTGTTATTTGGCATAATTTTTGTTATATCAACAAACAAATTAATTTACTTCAGATTCCAGTGATAAGTTTTTGTCAAAAATTTGTAAAGAAAGTGAAAACGTTATTTTAATTTTCAGTCCAGGTTTCTATACTTCTCAACAATTGTTGTATCTTACATAACTAAGGTTTTCCTTATTTGAAACTGACCTTCCCATGTGAAATATTTTGTTGCTGCAGGCAAGTTTGATTCATTTTATAGAATCAGTGCATCCTATGGCGTAAAATAATATTATTACATTTGTGCATTTGTTCAATGCAAAAAAAAGATGTGTCAGAATATAATATTCTGAAATAGTTCATATTTAACACGAAAGAAGAAAGAGAACAAGGAAAGTAAACAAATTTATTACTTATTGCATCTAATTTGAGTACAAAGCAATTTAGTTGTTACCTGATAAACGATTTCAGAAGAAAATAAATCATTAAAAAAATCCTTTTATCTAATAAATTTCCCAACATCAATTCTCATTTCAGTTCAGTTGCAAAACGTATTCCTAAAATGTCTTGTGTGTTATATTTCATAAATTTCTTCTCATTTAGCTTTTTAGCTTTAATTGAAGCTGTGTAAACAAATTTCTTTAAAATAATTAGTTTTCTCAGAGAAACATGGCGTTTACAGTTATCGAGATACTTGTTAACCTCTGCAAATTATTATACTGGTATTTAGAGGCCCTATTGCGACTATTTGTTCCCCCATCCATGAAATCTATTGACGGAGAAGTTATTTTGGTAACTGGAGCTGCAGGTGGAGTCGGAAGTGAAATATGTCGATATATTGTGCAGTCTGGCACAAATATCAAATTGGTAATGTGGGACTTAAATATAAGCGAACTCTATAAACTCGCTGAAGAATTAAAATCAACTGGATACTCTGACCTTGAAATATTTTGTTATGAAGTTGATATTTCTACTAGAGAAAATATTGATGCTTGCTGCAAGCTGGTAAATCCAAGAAATATTACAAAATTTGCATGGATCTTTTTTACAGGCGTTTAAGTTTGACTTTTTTTCTAAAACGATTTAAGGTTAAAAATGAAGTTGGATCCGTAACAATAATATTCAATAATGCTGGAATAGCTCCATTCGGAAATTGTCTCCAATTTACTAACCAACAAATCGAACAAGTGATCCAGATTAACCTCCTAAGTCATTTCTGGATTATACGACAATTTCTTCCCGAAATGCTCACCAAAAACCATGGTCATATCATAAATATTTGTTCAGTTGGAGGACTCTGGGGTGGTCATAATTTATTTCCCTATTATGCATCAAAATTTGGTGTGAATGGGTACACTGAAGCATTAAAATCTGAATTAGCCTTATTTGGTCATAATGGAATTCACTGTACTACAGTTTATCCAATTTGTGTGAAAACTCCACTAATAAATTCTTTAACTTTGGATAAAAATAAATCAAACAAACTACCTGCTGCGATGCAACAGTTTTTAGAGCCGGGTGAGGTAGCGAGAAAAAGTGTGGATGGAATGCGAAGGGAATATGAATATGTTTATTTACCGGTGATGGTTGGTCTTCTTCTATTCTTTGAGTAGTAAGTTTTTTTTTGGTAACGATAACTATTTTTTAATGTATTTTTTGTTTTAATTAAGAGTATAATTATTATATTGGGATATTTTTAGTTTGGTGCCAAACAAATACAGGAAATTAATTTTCATGGAGTACCTCAGGAGTTTTTCTTATACAGATCCAGAGGAACAAAGAAGATTTAGTATGCCTCTGGTACCGGTTACCATGGAAACCAATTAAAAATGTTAGAAGATGCTACCAATTAGAAATAAGTTCAACTTGGTAATTATGAAGTGTAATTAGCTGCTGAGATGTATAAACTTGATTTTTACGAAGATTTAAGGTAAAATTATCATTTTCCTCAACAAGATTAATTTTTAAAATAATTTTTTATTCTACAAAAAATAGTCTAGTTTTTTAATTTATTCTTTTGTTTTACTTTTAGATTTAAGAATGCATGTAAACTAGCTTTAAATATATTTATAGATCATTAGAACAAAGCATCCTGTTATGGAAGCGTGATGAGAGCGAAATGAGGTAATAGCGTGGGAACCAATTCACTGACAGACTGACCTACCCATTGCTGCAGTAGTTGATCTGGGCTCGGTTACTGGATGCATGCATCATCAATGCAGTTGTAATCTATAATTCGATCATTCCACACGACTTCTTGCACATCATTTTTTATTAAACTGGTTTCCTTACAGTTTAATTGACTACAAACGAACTTAAACTAAATTAAATTACATTTTTTCGTTTTAAATCATCATTAAGTCTGAAAAAACATTTGATATTGTCATCATTTTAAAGCCATAGTATAAATTGTTTTTGCTGGAAAATCATTTTGACATTGGTTTTTATGATATAAATGTGTAGTGTAAGCATATCGTATAGTTTTTTGCTAAAATTGACCGGTTTTTGTGAATTTAGTAGCTTGTTTTGTATTAGGAAAGTATAGTATTTTTATTTTCTTAAAGAAACGTATGTAATAAAAAAGCCTATATACGTCTATTAGAGAATAAAATAATTTCATCGATAACCAAACATCATAAAAATGCTAGCTGAATTTTTTTTGAGACGTGAGAGATACCCAATTAATATTCACAGCACAGATGTAGTTTTTAGATTAAAATTGTTTCTCATTTGCTCTTAATTATAGATTATAGCATATTTGTTACATAATTCGTGAAAATTTAATCAAGCGTAATCACAAAAATTACATATAGTTCATCAAATCATTTCGCTGGAAATTCCTTTGTCTTCTAATTTTACTTTGTAAAAAATTATCAGCTTCAATTTTTATATTTTATTCAGTCTTCATAATAAACTTGTGCCTGATTGACATTTAAACTCGATTTTTTGTGTCCATAACTTTCACTTATATTACAGATTATTCACATGACTTCTTGTGTTAAGCAATCATATAATCATGACCTAAGCTAGTAGTCATGTGAAGAGTAGAGGAAAAAGATCTATTTTTTTCGTTTTCCTACTCATTATTGAAGCAAAGTATATAGCACAAAACTGTACAAAAAATCATCCCATATCAAATTATTAGACGGCTTCGTGAACAAGAATTTTACGTTTTTTTCTCACTCAATTGTGATCCATCATGACTCACAAGTTATTTCGGTGAATGATACAATGCCACAATGCAACAATGACCAATAATTAAAACAGAGGAGCTACCTGTTTTTTCTTCTTAATATAGATTCAAGGTTATAAGCTGTTGGGAAATGTGAAAAGAATCGGATTTTTTCTTTATCGTTTTTTACTCTTGCAGCCAGTAATTAAGCCAGGATAGAAAAAAGATAATGAGTCGTTCCACTTTTCGAAATCTCGCGAATTTCCAGATCCTTTATAATTAACTTGTGTGGGTTTAACTATTGCGTAATTTATAAGTTCAAATCAAATGTCGATCAAAAGAAATCTGTGCAATCTTCCACGTGCCTGGCTCAATGTAGTAACCAAACTGCACCAATAATATATATAATATATAAAAAATAATGCATTAGAACTCATGTGCAACTTTGTTTGTATGCTTCATTATCAAACGTCGAATAACCACACTGTCTTGTTGCTATATATATAAATATTTTCCAGAAACTGGATTCAGTGAGATCCAATATGCCTTTCTGTATGGTCGTCGTTTTGAGTTAAAAAGATTCTCATTAAGAATAATATAATTATTAGGAAGACGAAATGGAGCCAAATATGGAGTTAGTATTAAAAATAAAGAGTTTTTTATTCCATTTATTTCGAATACTTTACTGGTACTTGGAGGTGCTTTTTCGACAATTTGTTCCACCATCTATGAAATCAATTGATGGAGAGGTAATTCTTGTTACTGGTGCTGCTGGTGGAATTGGAAGAGAACTTTGTCGATATATTGTACAGTGTGGGAAGAATATAAAATTGGTTATGTGGGATTTAAATATTAGTGATCTTTATAAGTTTGCTGGAGAATTAAAACTAATTGGGGGGTCGGATCTTGAAATATTTTCTTATGAAGTTGATATTTCGAGTAGAAAAAATATTGATGCTTGTTGCAAGTTGGTAAGTGAACAAATTTAAAAACATATTTAAAAATTCACAAATAAATAAAATTAAAGATAAAAAATTAAAAATTTTAATTTAAAAAAAATTGTTTATAAAAATAAAAAAGAATTAAAACACATTTCATATTATTTTTTAATAAAAAACATAAGTAAATTTATTTATTTTTTAAATAAAATAAAATGTTTTCCGGCATTTAAAACGAAATCAAATTATACCGTTTTAGTTTATCGTTAACTTTAGTAATTTATTTTTTTAGGTAAAGGAAGAAGTTGGATCTGTTTCAATAATTTTTAACAACGCTGCAATCGGACCATCTGGAAACTTTTTACAACTGTCAGACCAACAAGTCGATAGCACAATTCAAGTTAATCTCCTGAGCCACCTTTGGATTATTCGCCGTTTCCTTCCAGACATGGTCTCTACAAACCACGGTCGCATAATAAACGTGTGTTCAATTGGAGGTATTTGGGGTGGACAGTTTGCCTTACCATATTTTGCCTCCAAGTTTGCTGTGAATGGATACACTGAAGCGTTAAAAGCTGAGCTGGCTTTATACAAATGTGATGGAATACATTGCTCGACAGCTTATCCAAATTTTGTAAAAACACCGCTCATCAATTCATTACAATTTGCTGATAATTCAAGCTGGTTACCAAAGTCGCTTCAAAAGTTCCTTGAACCGAAAGATGTAGCAGTGAAAATTGTGGATGGAATGCGGAGAGAATATGAATATATTTATATGCCATCAATTATCCCGTTTATGCAATTGACAGAATAGTACGTTAATATTTAAATTCATTTCATATTTTTTAAATTTATTAAATTTAATTTAAAGTTTTCAGATATAAATGTTTTAACGGTGGTTATTATTTTAATTTATTTTCAGTTTTATGCCAAATAAATTGAGGAAGTATGCCTTCATGACACACGCCAGGAGCTTTAGTTTCAACAATGCTGAAGAACAAAAAAGACTGGATGCACCTTTTCGAGCGAAGACAAACGAAAACTTAGAAACGTGCGTGAAAAGGAACGAAATAACTAAAAAGCGTGGATGATCCAATTTTATATGCGTAAATTTGCTCAAGATTCTGAATGGAACTTACTGATTAAATTTACTATTTCTTTTATTATTTTTTTACAAATTATCCAAATGGTTATTAATTTGATTTGAATTAAAAAAACAGTCGTCATGATTCTCTACGTCTTTAGTAGATTACTTTAAGCGTAATGCATTTTTGTATTCAAATCTTGTAAGCAATTGAATTAAAGATAAGGTATGAGTCATTAATTAACAAGTTATAAAGGGTGATACTATGCGGTTAAAATGTTTGTTTGTAAACTTGTGTAATTAGTCGTTCTTGACCTTAGACCTATTAGCCACGTGCAAGGGAAAGATAAAGAACCTACCACGTAGACCATTTTTTATAAATGAAAATAAACATTTAAAATTAAAGATGATTGGTCTTTAAAATTAATTGATACAAATAAAGATAATTTAATGTAAATATTGAATACAAATTAAAAGTAAAGTATTAAAGTAAATGTTCACTTGATTTAATACAACAGTTAATATCAATGATGTTGAATAAACGTCGTCGAATAATCACCAAAACCCAATTAATAGTACGGTGCACAAAAAAATGAGCTACTTTGTATCAATGTAATAACACCTCCAACAAAGATGTATAGCTTAATAACCAAAAAATTCACCATATTTTGCAATAAATTCCATCAATCAATTTTAAATGATATAACCACAAAAAAATTATATACTTTGTGTAGTCCAGTTTTTTTGCATAAAGTTCACCGGTCTTACTCTGAAGGTTATCTATACCAACTGGAATCTCATATTTTCATGAGAATATAACGTTAATAATATGGGTTTTAAACTTGCTATATTTTCTGGACAGTTTAAAATTCCAATATGCAATTTTTTCCCTCATATTCAATATTACAACAACTCGTTTATGTAATTTATCCAGCTCACATGAGAAAAAAAATTCGCATGTATTTATTTAATAATTGAGTAATTTTAACACTGCAAAAAACATATTTCTTTACAAAACGTTAATGTACAGCCAAATGGTTAGCTTAAAAACCTTGCAAATTATACCGGAATGAGTACGGTAGATAGAACACAGCAGCATATTGATATACAGCAGCAAATTATTAAAAATGAATAGTAGTTTTGTACTAACATGTTTATTCGATATGCATAAATAACAGGTTAGTTCAAAAATCGAGGCTCAGTTGGAAACGATTTGTTTTCCTGACTTGACGTGACGCCGATATAAACTTTTATTTAAAAATATTTTAAATTAATAACAAGTCAAAATGTTGGAATATTTAGATCTCGCTGTATCGTTAGTTAAGATTATGGTTTTAAATTTTTATATGGTGGTTTACTGGTATTGGGATGCACTGTACCGTTTTATTGTTCCCCCACCTATGAAATCGATTGATGGAGAAGTTATTTTGGTTACTGGGGCAAATAGTGGGATTGGGAGAGAAATGTGTCGATATATTGTCGAAAAGTGTGGGGAGAATATAAAGTTGATTATGTGGGATTTGGATCTAAGTGAATTAAGTAAATTTGCTGAGGAACTGAAATTAGTTGGGAAGGAGTTTAATAACAAAATATTTTGTTATGAAGTTGATATTTCGACAAGGGAAAATATTGATGAGGGATACGAGAAGGTAAATAGAAAAAAACAATTTAAATAAAAATATGTGATAGAGCTAGTGAAAAGGACCATCGGAAAATTTGTCCGTTCGGTATTTTTTTCAAATTGTATTACTTGACTTCTTCATTCTTCACAAAACATAATTCAACTTAAAAAAATAACGGACATTTTTACCGATGGTCCCTTTTCTATTACGGTACCACATTTTTTAAAATATACAATTGTCTTATTTACATTATTTTAGGTGAAAAGCGAATGTGGACCAGTAACGATAATATTCAACAATGCAGCCATAGCACCAAACGCAAATTTTCTTCAAATGACAAACGAAACAGTGAATAAAATAATTAATGTAAATCTCACAAGTCACTTTTGGATCATCCGCAATTTTTTACCGGATATGGTGGCCAATAATCATGGTCGAATTATAAATGTGTCTTCCCTCGGAGCAATTTGGGGTGGACATCATAATTTTCCCTATTTTGCCAGCAAATTTGGTGGACATGGACTTATGGAATCTTTGAAAATTGAGCTGGAGATGAAAAAATTAGATGGGATTTTTTGCACAATGGTTTATCCAGCTTTTGTGAAAACTCCGTTAGTTAGTTCATTATACTGTGATGAAAACAAGAGCTTGATGCCAAATGTTATGTGCGAGTTTTTGGATGCTGATAAAGTCGCTATTAAAATTGTGGATGGGGTGAGGAGGGAATATGAATATATTTATTTGCCGCCGATGATCCAAGTTTTAAGGTTTTTGGAATAGTAAGTTATTAAATAAAAAATTCTATACTATATTTATTTTAAATATATTTTTTAATTGTTAATTTTTATTTAATTTTTTTGCAGTTTTTTGCCAAGAAAAATGATGAAATTTGTTTTCATGACACATGCCAGTAGCTACGCTTATAGGAATAAAGAAGAGCAAAAGAGGATATTTGATGCACCATTTGAACCTTACACGGTGACTAATGAGCTATGCAACAGACGAGGATAATATATTTTTATTTTAAATGTCAAGTATTAAAGATTAAAGTATTTACTATGTTTATAATATAAGAAGATGAAAAGAATAACGTTATTGAAAGTACAAAAAATTGTAGGTTAATAACAAATAGAAATTTTATTGAAAAATTAATAAAAAAATTGTAGAATTTAAACTACAATAAATAATTTTAAATAGACGTATTTGCTAATAATTATTACACGTATTGGTCATACATGTGTATATGTATAACAATTGTACATGGATTTAAGTAAGTATTTGAGAATAGTACATTAAGCTGAAAAATTCCTGGTCTCGTTTTGAAGGTCCGATTTCACCATATATTACAGAAAAATGCATACCTAATTTGTATTAAGAACCATTTCAATGTTAGGTGTCATGTTACATTGTAAGATTAAGTAAATGTGTATCATTAAGTTGAATTGCAACATTGTTTAGCATAAGTATTTTTTGGCGGTCTGCCTTAAAAAAAGGTATACAGGGCTCCGTAAACCGAGACGACGGAATCCAAGTACGGCGGCGGTCTGCCTTACAATTTGGTTTTAATCTGTAAAAAACGTACAATTAGTCATTTGGTGATAATGTAAGGAACATGCGTTCAAAGTTCAATAGACAGATTTCGTACACGATCAGTTTTTCTGGTGTTATTGCAGCTGTTTGGCAAAAAACACATAGAAAACAAATTACGGGGAATATTGATCAATGGATCATTATTACTTTGATGAGTAACAGGGCTAACTGATACATAATGTTAATTTACGTAACACGAAACGTGTTGAACTTCACTGTATAAGTTAGATAAATAGTAATGGAAGCTTTGTACAAAAAAAATTGTTACAGCAAACTCATTTGCAACATTGTTTCCCATGTCATGTTTTTTTTTGCAGTTTGAGTAGCAGTTTCGTTTTAGCTTGCGTAAATCCATGAAATAAATTATATCTGATGTCGTAATTAACAATCCGCATGTGCTCAAAGTTCAATAAACACATAAAATATACACATTTGTCTCAGGTGTTATAAAACACGTTTTACAAAAAAAGCTGTACACAAAAAATTATCGAAATTAAAATATTAATCAAAAAACCATAATGATTTAAAGTATGGGACTAAATTAACCGACTTTCTTTCCATGACCCCTCTGTTGTAATTTGCAATATAGACGAGGATCTATGTATCACGGTGTTAGTGAATCGAACCTAACCGGAAAAGGTTGCAGTAGAGATTACTAACCTGAAAAATACGAAAAGCAGTTTCAAATGACGGCAGCGGTGGCATTGAGAGTAATGGGGAAGTAACAGTCAGGTCAGGACTATGAATGACCCATTGTCCTCTTCATTTCATTATAGAAACCGGTTTTTAGAATTTCAAAGACACGACCCACTATAACACTACTAGTTTAATTATATTTCCCACAACTTGTCATTGTTATCCAATGCTGTTTTGATTAAATAAAGATAATAAACTTTTAAAACAATTCATTTTAATAAAAATTATTTTCCATTCAAATTTAAATCTTAAACTTAAAATACAACAAAGAAAACGACTGTTTTTGTAGTCCATTCCAGGTTGATGTCTTACATGTGAATTATATACAGTTTTTACTAATACTATATATTCTAAAAAATCATATGCTGTTAAATTTATTGATATGCATACATTTAAAAAAAAGTAAATCATTTTGATAACGAGCCCAATAAACTGGAAAATTGATATAACATTTAATCCAAGTCAGACGAATATGAAACAAAAAAATATGAGCTGGGTGGCATCAAGTTATAAATAATTATTAGCTATATATATCTTGGGAACGACTAGTTTCTTTAGACTCCACTGGACTAATTTTCAGAAATAATTTTGACACTGACAAGTAATTATTGAAAATGATATTACTATTCTGCACAACCAAATGTATAAATAGTCCGGTTTTTTGTACAAAGATCTCTTATGAGAAAATTAAACGTTCTTTACAACTTTTTGAAAAGTCTGTGCACCAAAGCTAGTAATTATATCATTTTATGGGAATATTATAAAAATGGGCTTAAAAATATGTATCACATTTACTCATGTTCGTTTTATATAATATTTCATTATATTCTGAACTTAAATTGCTCACTGTTCCATTCCAGCTCAGACTAGAGACAAAGTTTAACAAAATTACATCGAAGTTTTTCAGACATGTCTCAGATTTAATTATGGGGTGGCGTTTCCTACAAAGTAAAACCAGTAGAAATAAAAATAATAATTCTAGACCTACAAAGCTTAGTGGCAGATACCTTAACACCCTACTTGGTAACCTATTTGAATAGATAGGATATTTTTAGCTAAACTTTGAGTAATTGTTGAATAACCCACAAAAAAAATATATGGATTTAAACTGTTTCATTTTAAGTGAAATAAAAATCAGTTCGAAATTGTAAGCTTATCAGACTTGACGCCGTTTGTAAAAATAAATTTATAAAAATATTT
>JAQFZH010001040.1:0-24782 GCA_034695485.1 Entomobrya nivalis
AGCAGTCCACAATAATAATTAAAAATTTAATTTACTGTATTAATTTTTCAAGGAAACTAAAACTTACTTTTGCTGCATTCCTAAAGTGACACCTGCGACGAGAATATACGTAATGAAAGCCATTAGCGGTATGTACAGATCTGGAGCATTCACTTCAAAACGCGGCTGAACTGCGTCGTCTTCATTCTTATCATAATGTATCGACCAATCCTAAAAAATTACACCACAAAATTAATTACTAACTTGTTTCATAAAATCTTTTTTTAAATCACCAACACCAATTTAATTATCTTCTGGTTTAAATGTCAATTTACCCACCTTATGCGTAAATGGAAAGAAGAGAAGACCCATCTTTTTCATGACATAGCCAGTATCCACTGCAAAATAGTATTTGAGCTTGGAAACCGTTACAAACTTTTGAATTTTCTCATCCACCATCTCCTTCCCTTGCCCCACCAACGTTTCACCATATTGCTTAGCAAATGCTTGAACCATAGGATTAAAATTATCCATTCCCGGAGGCATCATTTGTGTCGGATTGAAAAATGCACCACCTCCCCCCGGAGCACCTCCCGCATATCCCCCTTGTCCCTGTTGCTGTTGATTCTGCTGTCTACCTCCTCCAGGTGCTCCAGGATATGACTGTGGTGGTGGCTGCTGTTGCTGCTGATTGAACTGATCATAACCCTGCCCCCCATTTCCGTAACCCTGTCCTCCGTAATAATAATAGTTATCTTGACCACCCCCACCACTATTATATCCGTATCCTTGATCGTCAGAATACATTTTAAATTTTTATAAACTTTATTAACAGCACAGCAAATTAAACCAACAATTAAATTGTCGATACCAGCAGCCAACACTGATCACACACTGCACAGCTGATCAACAAAACCCGTTCACCCAAAAAAGTTACTTTTTAATAAAAACTGCACTTCTCAACTAGCACCAAACATTTAATCATTCTTACTTATTTAAATAGATACTCTTCAATTTTTACTGATAACTTGATTAATTAAAAGTCACTTTAAAATGCAAGATAACATTTTATCATTCAAGAGCGCTTCTCTGTTCTCTGACTAATGACATTTAAGATTAGACAAGTTCAAATTCCGCGGGCTTCCAACGTGGAAATTACATGTGAAACAGATGATTGTGCCCCGCCTCCTCTGGCGCCAACTTGTAAATATTATTTTGCAATGCAGGTGCAGAGAGAGATGGATGGATTGCAGCAGAAAAGGGGTATCATCGCAACTTCATCCCAACTAATTAAGGCTTTTGCTGCAATCTTGGTAAGTACACTCCTCACCGGTAACTCCGCCTATACAATCCATTAAACAGGCCCTTTACCTGAAGTACAGTTGGCGCATGTGATGCAAGTTTGTATTGAAAAGGCGGAGCTACATGTAACAAACAGCTGTGTCCTTAACTCATTGTTTGTGCTCAGGGGTTGAATAATTTTTGCATGCACATTGCATGTTCAAATCAAAAGGTACTACCTAGCAACTTTTTTACCTGAGAGCTTATTAGTTTACCTGTGTTGCATTTTCAATGTTGAGGAAAGTAATAAAAAAATTGGCAAGCTAAAGTAAAGCTCATCTCATCATTAGAAAAGCAACGTTGTGGAAAACATCAATTAAGGTGACTGTAAAACCGACCCCTTTTTCATCTTTTTTTCTGGTGTAATTTCTGAGGTATGCCAAAAGGGAGATGAGATGAGGAAAAATATGACGCAAAACTTGTAAAACTTTGTGTCAGACATTTATCATCTTTCAAAGTAAAACAGTGGTGTTGAGTGCAGTGGAATTTCATGTCACTTTTCCTTTCGTTCATTCATTTTTAGTTGCTTCGAGAGTCGTGTCGTGAGTTACCAAGGTGTGCGTAGTGCGTGCACGCGGAATCACAACTGATCTCTCTCATCGTTCGTCGTTTGTGGAATGAAGCTTACTTAAAATCAAGTTTGCTTATCGTCAGCAGCAGAAGGTGAGGATAAGAGGTTTTTTAATACATTGATTTGATATGTAAAAAATGATAAGGTTGAATAGATGGGCATTTGATGATCGTTCATCATTTGCACTTGGCAGTTCAAGGTTAATTGTTCACAGAATAGGTGCATTTTTTAAATGGCAAATTGTTCGAAGCTTGGCTATTTTTGGTTTGTGGGTTGTTTGTGTAATTTATGTAATGTAGAGTGAGTGTCACCGTCACCGCGTTGTCGTAGATCTTTGTTTGTTAAATCACCAATGAGCTGGATTGGTCACAATTTTTTGTTTTATTACCTTGCCTTCCCACTTGCTCATCAGCTCATCATCATCATCGTTGTTAGCCAGCAAGTGCAAGTTTCTCAGCTGAGCTGTTACAGTAGTTTGCTGATGTAATGTATTTAGTATTAACTAAAGTTAGTAATTGGAATGAAGTATGAAATACTTGTTTATGTAGTGCAGTAGAACAGGAATGCCATTTAGCATAGCATTAGCAGCTTAATTAGGTACGCATGAGGTTTCCATGAAGATTGAAGATTTCAGCATAAATGTGCTTTGGCTGATTATGTAAGTGATATTAGTGTGTGGACTGTGTGACTTCGTGGTGTGCTGCAGAGAAGATGAGAGAACGATTGATTGATTTGCATGTGCCTTGCCTTTTCACTTTTCACTGGATTTGGCCTAGTTTTACTTATTGGATGTCGAGTGAGTTAGTGTGTAGCATAGCGTATGTTCTAATTATCTGTGTGAATTAATGAATTTACAGAAAAGTGAAAAATTCGGGAAAAGTTTGGGAACTGGAATTAATAACTTGAGTGGAGGAATTAGTAAAATAAAATAAATCAGTGAGACAAAATGACCAGTACAGCGGAGACTGAAGGAAGGAGTCGGCAAAATGGTGCGGGGGCTGTTCCATCTGTGGAGGAACAGCTGGAGAACATGCGGGTGAGCGGAGATGGTGCTCCTTCAGAAGAAGATGAGGATATTGTAAATCCATGGAACGTGTGTGGAAAGTCAGACGCTGGGATTGATTATGATAAATTAATTAGTGAGTTGAACAGTTATTTTTTTTATGAAATTTACGAATGTGATGTTCAAATTAAATTTTGTGTTGTGCAAAATATAAATTTATTTTAAACTTGTTGAATTTCTTTTCTTTAGAACGATTTGGCTGTGAAAAAATCAGTCCTGAGTTGATAGAGCGTTTTGAAAAAGTCACCGGAATACCAGCCCATCCATTTCTGAAACGGGGAATATTTTTTAGTCATCGTGATTTGAAATTAATTTTGGATAGGAAGGAGCAAGGAAAGCCTTTTTACCTGTATACTGGTCGTGGTCCTTCCTCCAGTGCTTTGCATTTGGGACATTTAGTGCCTTTTATGTTTACTAAGTGCGTATTATAATTTTTTTAATTGATGTTTTTTTGTGAAATTATTAATCGTTTTCATACTAATTAAAGACATTTTTATTCTTTTTTAGATGGCTACAGGACGCGTTTGATGTTCCTCTCGTAATTCAGCTCACCGATGATGAAAAGTTCCTCTGGAAAAATTTGACTGTGGAGGAGGTGCAAAAGTGTGCCGTGGAGAACGCAAAGGATATTCTCGCTTGTGGTTTCGAGAAGGATAAAACTTTTATTTTTACTGATTTCAAATATATTGGGTAATTCAAATAAATTTAGTTTGCTTCAGAGGTACTCAATTTTATACTCAAGGGAGGTTCTGGAAAGGTGTACTGATCTTGTGGAATACTTTGTTGTAATTTTTAGGCAGTCTCCAGAATTCTACCAAAATATTGCTCTGATATCCAGAAGCATTACGTTCAACCAAGCAAAAGGATGCTTTGGTTTCGGGGACAGTGGTAAGCCAAGCTATAAAACTTGTATCGTAATATAATTGCAAATTTCATGAGATAATTCAAGTATTTAACTTTTTTGTATTGTATGATTATTTGCCAGATTGTATTGGAAAAATCCACTTTCCATCCATCGAAGCAGCTCCTTGCTTTGCCACCAGTTTTCCTCACATTTTCAAAAAGCGGAAGGATATCCCTTGCCTTATCCCATGTGCTATCGATCAAGATCCCTACTTCAGAATGACGCGAGATGTGTGTCCAAAACTGGGATTCCACAAACCAGCTCTTATGCACTCTTCCTTCTTCCCTGCACTTCAGGGTGCGAAAACGAAGATGTCAGCGTCAGATGAAAACTCAGCTATCTTCATTACTGACACAGCAAATCAGATCAAGAAAAAGGTATGAACGTCTAAATTTCCTCAAGTCATTCCCACTTTATAAATTATTGGGCATACTTATGAAAGTGCCATTTATATTTCAGATCAATAAGTACGCCTTCTCTGGAGGTCAAACCACCATCGAAGAACACCGCGAGTTGGGTGGCAACTGTGATGTAGATATTTCCTACCAGTATTTACGTTTCTTTTATAATGACGATGAAAAACTCGCACAGATCAAAGAGGTAAGTCTAATTGGCAATATGCTTAAATAGTTAAATGACGTATATTTTAATTGGTCGAAATCTAATTTTCTTCTAATTTAAAAAAGGATTACACGTCTGGCAAACTGCTCACCGGAGAGTTGAAGGCTATTTGTATTGCAGAACTGCAAAAAATTGTGGCAGATATGCAGCAACGCCGTGCTAAGATCACCGACGCTGTCGTGCAAGATTTCATGACACCTCGTCCCTTGAAATATAATTTTTAATCAAACCAAAAAATTTGCATTTAGCAATAATTTATACTATACTAAAATTAATTAATAAGAAGTTACGCATACCTCACTTAACTAACTAAAAAACGGTTCGTCAGCCAAGCCGCCAGAATGTCCATGGCATTATCATTCTGAAGAAACATAAAAGCGACAAATGAATGATATTACGTAATTTTGCGTTTTAAAGTGTTTTTTGTTCCTTGTGGTTTTTTTTTTGTTTTATCTCCTCCATTCACTGCACTGTACGTTGTGTATTTTTCCTTCATGTACATACCTATTATAATGCTACCGCTGGCAGAGTACGCATTTTCATTCAACTTCAGTTAGAGGAGTATACGTTGCCGGGCAAAAGGAGGGTCAGGTCAGGGGAGAAGGTGATGCATTGATGGAGTCAAATAGGGTGGAAATTTAAGTGTAATTTCATTTTGACTGCCATGATGAGAAGCAGTATTGTTATCCTTGTCATAAAATACCTTAGCTTAATTATAACTACCTTGTCTACGATTTAGAGGATTAGTGTAGTTGTTGTGTAATTATTATGTGTACCTTTGACCTTATCGTTTTGTGATGGTTGAGTCGAATTATTTAAACAAATTTGAAAAATGTTGATTAGTTATTTAATTACATAGTTTAATTTGAGTGTTTTGGAGTAGGGGAATGTGCACGATGTAATTGTGTTACCTTACCTTGTAGCTTAAGCTTAACTGTTAATCAAAATTATTTGTGGAAATTTGAATTATGTGGAATTTATTTAGAGTGATTGTGGGACTAATTTAATTGGAGGAAATTTGCTTACAATTTTTCAAACATTTTATATGAATAATTACTTGTTATGGAGTATAGTAAATGCGCACTTTAAAATTAAAATTATTGGGTTAAAAGAAATTATGCGATTGGCTCGAATCTTTAAAAATTAGTAGGAAATAAAAATATCAGTAAAATGAACACCGTTAAATGAAAACTACATTTTATTTTAGTTTTTACTTAAATTTTAATCCATTATTTACATCATAAAGTTTCTTAACAATATTATCTAAAGTTTCAACTTCAACTGTTCCAGAATTAAGGTCATGTAACTCCAAACGAGGTCCCTCCAAATCCTGCATTGCTTTACCACAAACCACGACATAAGGGATTCCCAACTTTTTGGTGTCCTGCAGTCTTTTTCCAATCGTTTGATTAGTTCTATCGTCATAAATTACATCATTTACCAGAAAATTTCTGAGAACACTATAAATTTTAGTGGCCAGCTGATTCCCAAAGGATTCCTCTCTGCTACCTTGTTTTGGAGGAATGATGGAAACAATATAGGGTGCTATTCTGAGAGGCCACCTGAGTTCATCCTGGGAAGACTTGACCTCTAAAGATGCAGCCATTAAACGGGAAACTCCCAGACCATAACAACCCATTTCCATGGGAACCTTTTGGTTGTCTTCGGTAATGTAATTGGTTTGCAATGGCTTTGTGTATTTTGTTCCAAGAAGAAAAGAGTGGCCTACTTCAATACAAGTGCTACTGGATAGGGAGGAAGTGTTCACACAGTTTATACATTTTGGAGTTGTGGAGACTTCAGTTGCACGACCGCCGGAAGTGGCTGCTACTTGAGCTTCTTCTTGAATTTCCAACAGATCTTTGTTGAATGAGTGCTTGCAGGAGTTGCAGTGAATTATGGAATCCTCCCCGAGCTCGGAAAGGATATGAAATTCGTGGGAATGGAGACCTCCAATCGTACCTGTAGAGCCTTGGGCTTGGACCCAGGGAAGGTCTAAGGAATTTAGGAGCTTTTGGTAGACTTGGTTGACTTCATTGTAGGTGGATTGGGCAGCTTCTAAAGAGGTGTCAAATGTGTACAGATCCTTCATGAGGAATTGTCGAGAGCGGAGTAATCCAAATCTGGGGCGGTGCTCATCACGAAATTTTTCAGTGATTTGGTAGAGGCGCTGAGGAAGTTGGCGGTAGCTTAAGGGAGGATTTTTGAGAAGGTCACAGATAGCTTCCTCGTGTGTCTAAAATAAGTTAAAGAGATAAATTGTTTAATTTTTTTTAAACATTAATATTACGTACATTTAGTTTAAATGTCTTACGGGACTCAGTAAAAATTCCTTGGAATGCCTGTCTTGAATCTTCATCAACTCTGGTCGACATTCCTCCAAACGCCCAGTAGTTTTCCAAAGGGAAGCTGAGGTCAAAGTTGGCATTTGAATTTTCTGACAGTTTGCCAGACTCATCATGTGTCCATCCACAAGATTGACAAGTTTCTCCATCGCTTTCAAAGCAAATGGTAGTAGATGATAAGCTCCAAAGCAGGATGATTGCTTGATAAGTCCATTGTCTACTAAAAGCTGTACAAAAAAATAACAATTAAATTGTTAATAAATTCTCAATCAAAACGTTTAATTATGTTTTTAATCTCGCTTGTTTCACCTTTAAACTTTTGGATAACGACTCATCTCCTTTTTTAGCTTTCTTCCCGGACTCACCAGACTTGGTCGAGGAAGGAGTTGCATTTACAGGTCGATAGATTGATGACATGTGAACAGTGCACTTGAACTGATTAAAAAATGATAAATACCCTGTGGTATTTAAACCTTTTGTCCGGAAATTGCCCGGCATTCTCCCGAGCACAGTTAACTTTTTCATCTTGACAAGTTTTCTTTATTCTGTGTTTTAATCTCAATTAAATACTTGTACCGGTGTGAGTGCGATGGCGATGAGCACACTTTCATATAGCATCCCATTTAACAACTTAGCCATTTCATTTCATCAACAGCGGAGCCGATCTAGAGAAACACATGGGCTCAGCTGACAGCTTTGGCTTCAGTTTGTAAACATTGCAGTCTTTCTCTCTTATGAGGCTTGAGGTCTTGTCTTGTTTGCCACTCTTGTGCGTGTCTTGTCAGTGTCAGATGCCCGATGGTTTGGTTTGCAGGTTCTGAAAAGGTTAGCTAATCGGTCCAATGGATTGGGAATCTTAAAATGGAGTCTACTGAAATGAAAGGCATTTGTTTAATCTGCCTCAAAAGGTTTCAGCTTTCTTCCAGTGACAAGAAGGACATTCGCTATGAACCTCGTTTTCTCACTGCTGCTGGGGCTGGATTTGAATCTTCCTCATTACCGGAGGATGATGGCACACATTCCTTCAAAAAGGACTATGATGACATTTACGCCAGATTCCTCAATTTTTCGTGCCGTTACTTGGGGTTAACCTCAACGGCGGAAGTTTTCCTGATGGCTGCAACAAGCTATAAAAAGGATACGGGTGAATGTTTGCAAGCATTTTGTGAGGATTGTAAGTGTCTGGTCACTTATATCTGTGATTTGTACGCGGAGCTTCAAGCTTTAAAAATGCGACTTTTAAGTAAGCTGGCGTTAATTGAGGAGGTGATGGAGGATAGGAAGAAATTTATGCCAAGAACGCTGTTAAATAGGCTTGGAATGGACCTCAAGGAACAATTGCGTGTGAAGTCAAGGCTCAGGGTGGAATCGTTCCGAGTGGCGTTTTATCAAAAATGTAAGTTAATTTAGATGGATTATGATACCTTGTTTGTACGATGTTTGTAATTAAATATTTTACTTTATTTATTTTGTTTGAATTTAAGGCAAATCCAAGCTGAAAAATAACTTACCGAAAGTTCTTGTGCCCCGGGGTCTTTTGCCTGGTAATTCTAAGAACTTGATTATAAATATCAATCATTTTTATTTATACAGTTAAATTCATTTGTGTTCCTTTTTTGTAATTATAGAAGAATGGAAATTTGGCTACGCTGCTTGCAAGTTAACTTTGATGCGCCTTATCATCATATTTGCCCTGGCATCTTCCAAAGTTCTCACTTCAAAGGAAAATCAAATGGTCACGACCAGGAACGATATACGACCACAAGTGGATCGGCGTAGGAAAGGTCGACCTAAACCCAAAAGCATTTTAAAAACCAACAATGAAAATCCGAAAACTTGGGAAGCTGAGGAGGATCGTATTCAATGTTCTAAGAAACCGGATGAAATGAAAATAACAAAGACTGAAGCAGAAGGGAGCAATGAAGTAATAATGGAAAGTACTGAGGGGGACTCCAATTATAACCAACATCAAGATGATTTAGGAAATAATAACAGCTCTAATTTCTCGTAAGAAGCTGCATATATTTGCTAATTTGTTTAATTAGTATTTTTATTAAATTAATTTTTATTAAATTAATTTTTATGAAATTAATTTTTATTAAATTAATTTTTATGAAATTAATTTTTATTAAATTTATTTTTATGAAATTAATTTTTATGAAATTAATTTTTATTAAATTAATTTTTATGAAATTAATTTTTATTAAATTATTTTTTAATTTTTAATTTAATTATTGTAGACAAATAGCAGAACCACCTTCACCGATCAGCATGGCTGATTCTGTAGCAGGATCCGATGATGAATTCCAACCAGATTCGCAACTTGAAGAAGAAGAGGAAGGAACAGCAGCAGTGTTACCTAAAAAACGATGGAACCTCCGCAAGAGAAAACGTAACATAATTATCTTAACACAAGAATCGGACAGTAGCGACCACAGCAAGAATGACTATGAGAAACCATGCGAAAAAACAAAACAATCTAAATTGAAGGCTCCAACTGAACCCCCAAAAAATCTAAGAGGTTGGCCAAGAGTAGGTGACTGTGAACCCTCCGTCCCTTGCACAAAATGCAGTAAAATGTTCCTCGATAAGCGAAGTCTAGCGGCTCATCTTGTCTACGTTCATAATATAAACATGAGTTACACCTGTGTTCACTGCGGGCAAAATTTTAAAAGATGGAAGGATCGACAAAATCATCGAAAGAAAGTTCATCCGATTAAGCGAACAAAATATAAACGCCGCCATCCCAAAAAGGCACTGTCCGAGAAACCAAGAAAACCAGCCAAACGGAAGACTAAAGAAAAAGCGGAGAGAGAAAGGAAAAAGCCTGGCCGTCCTATAAAGCTTGATGCGATAACCCGAAAATGCCAAAAATGCAACATATTTTTCACCACAGTTATGGACCTTCAAAAACACAAGCGTGAAATCCACTTGAAAGATAAGTGGTCCCGGAAACCACGAGACTCACGAGAGAGGAAGTGTTTAATGTGTCCTGATGAAGTATTTGTGAGTTTTAAAGAGCTTCGTCTTCACAAATCAACGGTCCATGGTATCCGAGTAAAATGCCCTCATTGCCCGGAAACATTTTTAACCTGGAAGTTAATGAGGAACCATGGTCGAAAACTTCATGGATTTAAAGCATTAGGGAGACCACCAGGTGGCCCTACAAATTGTACAGATTGTGATAAGCAGTTTGCCACAGTGAAGGAAATGATGGAACACCGAAAAGCGGAGCATAAATATACTTGCGTCAAGGTCAAGTACGTAATATTACCCTCGGGGGAATTCAAGTGTAAAAAATGTGATGATACCTTTGCTACGAAAGAGCTTATTCTGGAACACAGGAAAATTAGTCACCAAATTGAGTATAGCAGACACGAGTGTCACATTTGTTATCGCACTGTGATTAGTGAAGCAGGATTCGAAAGGCATTTGAAACGGCATGAATTAAATAAATCGATTGGGGGACAAACGGTTGACACCTCTTACTGCGAAGTGTGTGCCAGGCATTTTCACTCGACAACCAGTTTACAAGATCATATGACAAAAAAGCACCAAGATAAGTATACCTGTTACATTTGTAAGGCATCCATGGAAACAGGGAAGCAATTAAGAGATCACTTGGTAGAACATGAAAAACCGGAAAAGTACTTCCACTGCATGGTTTGCTTCCAGGGATTCAGTAATCTTCAATACTATGATATTCACTGTAAAATTACTCATTTGGACAAAAAGCGATTTCATTGTGATTACAACTACTGTAATGAAACAGTGGATACCATGGAACAGCTTAGTTTACATTTGGAAACCCATTTGCAGGATGGCAGAACGGAAGATACTTCAGAAGAATGGAAGGATATTCATAAATGTGAAAAGTGTGATAAGCCGTTCATTAAAAAGTACAATTTTACTATTCATTCGATAACCCACACGGAACACAATAAGGGTAAGCCTGGTTACGACTGTCCTTTGTGTGGACACAATGTAAGATATATGGACACTTTGATAAGCCATTATAATAGAACGCACGGGTTAAATATTATGCATTGCAAGTGTTACATTTGTGGAAGAGAATTTTCTAGTCGGATATTTTACAACCTACATATTCGTGAGTGTGCATACACACAGCCTCAGACAGGGGAAAATTTGGTTTGTAATTTTTGTGGAATTAGATTTGAAGATAAGACAAGTTTGCAGGAACATAAGAAGGAAATTCATTACGCAGAAAAAATTAGTAGAGGAAAAAAATTGATAGATGAGCTGAAGGTTTGTCCGGAGGAGGGCTGTGGGGAAATGAGGACATCAGATCAAATGAATTTTCATTTGGCAAGGGCTCATGGGAAGGGAGAGAGGTACCCTTGTGAAATATGTGGGAAAAGTTTTGAGGAAGTGGGGCGATTGAAGGATCACCTGAGGGATGTTCATGAAAAGGGGAAGCATAAGTGTGCAACTTGTGGTAAAGTTTATCAAAAGCCATGCCATTTGAGACAGCATGAGTTGTATAAGCATGGCGAGAACACAACAGCGAATTATTGTTGTCATTTGTGTGGATCGAGCTATTTTACGGAGAAAGGGTTAACGTATCATAATTGGTCGGTGCATAAGGATGTGTATGTAAAGGAGTTAAAGTATAAATGTCCAGTTTGTGATAAATTGTATGGGAGAAGACACCTGATGATTGCGCATGTCAAAAATTGTCGGGCTAAAGATAAGACTGATGATAAGGCCCGAAGGGAAAAAATAAAGCAGAGGAAACATGAAGATGAAGAGGAGATGACGGATAAGAGTACAACAGAAGATGAAGATGGGGAAGATAAGCTGAAACCTCCTCCTCCAGCTTTGTCTCAAAGTGCCCCAATTTTATATCCACATCAAATGCCTCAAGCTGCTTCGACGTTATCATCGGCAACCATGTCTTATCAACAGTGGTTAAATACAACAGCTGCTGTAGGATTAGGTAGCAGTGATGGTCAACATAAAAACATGGCGTCTTTTTTCCAAAGTCCTATACAAGTAACAGAAGAAATGCAGCCGCTCCAGTCACAACCAACATTACAGTCAGAAGGGTCAATACATCAATTGTAATTTCTCCAATTAAATCCATAAAAAATTAATACAACAAGTATTATGTATGACTGAACTCAGATAGCACTGAATAAAGACCAAGACATTACATTACATTAAATATAATGTATATGAACACGCATATCTGTATAATATTTATATATTTTTTTAAATAAATATTATTTTATATTTTATAATTTTACAATGCAATTTCGAGTATTATTTAACTTTAAACCTTCTACTTTTTTGCGAAATCGTTGACACTATTTTTTTATGTGCATTATTATTAAGATACAATTAAACACATTTAAGAAATATAAAACACCCGTAATACTTTCGAATGACATTATAATCGCAAAATATCCACATTGCATTGTAGGGAAAGATCATCATTTAAAGCTTGTGAAGAACGTTGTTCCGTTCCGGGCCGGAAATAAGATTAAAAATTTAATAATTATTTCTATTTTTTCAAATTGTAGTTAATTAAAATACTGATACCGGTAGAAAGAGCACGCTTTCATAACGGCATTTATCAACTTTGCCAAATCGCATATTGCAATTCACCTGCCAAGCAGAGCCAGAGAACCACATGGACTCAGCTGACAACATCGGCTTCAGCTTGTAAACATTGCAGTCGTTCTCCCTGAACTCACGATCAGTGATGAGGTCTTCCTTTTTTGTCTCTGGTCAGATGGTTTTGGTTGCATGCAGGTTAAAAATAGGTTAACTAATTGGACCAATGGATTGGCCAGCTTAAAATGGAGTCCACTGAAGTGAAGAGCATCTGCTTCGTCTGCCTTAAAAGGTTTCACCTTAATTCCAGTGACGAGGACAAGAAGGTCTTTCGCTATGAACCTCGTTTTCTCACTGCAGGGACTGGATTTGAATCTTCCTCCTCACTACCGGAGGATCCCAATGAGACAAAATCATTTACAAGGAACTATGATGACATTTACACAAGATTCCTCCACTTGTCATGTCGGTACTTGAAGTTAACCTCAACGGCGGAAGTTTTCCTGATGGCGGCAACAAGCTATAAAAAGGATACGGGTGAATGTTTGCAAGCATTTTGTGAAGATTGCAAGTGTCTGGTCAGTTATGTTTGTGATTTGTATGCGGAGCTTCAAGCTTTAAAGATGCGTCTTATAAGTAAGCTGGGGTTAATTGAGGAGGTGATGGAGGATAGGAAGAAATTCATGCCATGCACTCTGTTAAGTAGACTTGGAATGGAGCTCAAAGAACAATTGCGCGTGAAGTCAAGGCTCAGGGTGGAATCGTTCCGGATGGCATTTCGTCTAAAATGTAAGTAAATTTTTATGGATGGTAATATGATAACGTATTTGTACGAGTTTTGTGAGTAAAACTTTAAATTCTTTAATTTTTCTGTTTGAATTTAAGGCAAGTCCAAACTGAAAAACGACACACCGAAAGTTCTAGTGCCTCGGGGTCTTTTGCCTGGTAACTAACAACTTGATGATAATAATTCTGTCCAGTTTATGTTACCCACTTAAATGTAAACTACTTAGGTATGTAATTTAACATTTTGGTATTTTCAGAGGAATGGAAATTTGGCTACGCTGCTTGCAAGTTTACTTTGATGCGCCTTATCATCATATTTGCCCTGGCATCTTCCAAAGTTCTCCCTTCAAAGGAAAATGAAATACTCAGAACCAGGAATAATTTACGACCACAAATGGCCCGGCGTAGGAAAGGTCGACCCAAACCTAAAAGCCTCTTGAAAGCCAACAATGAAAATCCGAAAATTTGTGAGATTGAAGACCATATACAATCTTCTGAGAAACCGGATGAAATGAAAATGACAAAGACTGAAGCAGAAGTGAGCAATGAATCATTATTGGAAAGTACTGAGGGGGGCTTCAATGATAAGCAACATCAACATGATTTAGGAAATGATAACAACTCTGATTTCTCGTAAGAAAATACACATGTACTAGTTTCTATAAAACTTAATAACTTTTAAAAGTAATTATTTTAAAGAATTTGTTGATTGGAATTATTTAGACATGGAGCACCTTCGCCGATGAGTATGGAAGCTTCTGTTGCCGGATCGAACGATGACTTCCAACCAGATTCAGAAATTGAAGAGGAAAAGTCAGCATCGTCTCCTGGGAAACGATGGAACCTCCGCAAAAGAAAACGTAACATTATAATCTTAGCACAAGAATCTGACAGTAGCGACCACAGTGAGAATGACTATGAGAAACCATACGAAAGAACAAAAAAATCCAAATCTAAATATCCCGATGAACCCCCAAAAAATCTAAGAGGCTGGCCAAGAGTAGGTGACTGTGAGCCCTCCGTCCCTTGCACAAAATGCAATAAAATGTTCCTCGATAAGCGAAGTCTAGCAACTCACTCTGTCTACGTCCACAATGTTCACAACAGTTATACTTGTGTTCACTGCGGGCAAACATTTAGAAGATGGAAGGATCGACAAAATCATCGAAAAAAAGTTCATCCAATTAAGCGAACTAACTTCAGTCGCCGACATCCCAAAAAGGTACAGCCAGAAAAAGCTAAAAGCGAAAGAAAGCCTCGTGGTCGTCCTAGGAAGCCTAATGTCGAAACCCAAGTCGAAAGGAAACCCCGTGGTCGTCCTAAAAAGCCTAATTCCAAAACCCAAGTCGAAATGAAAAAACGTGTTCGGTCTAAAAAGCCTAAAGTCAAAAAACGAAAGCCAAAGTGTCAAAAGTGCGACCTATTTTTCACCACACTTGAAGACCTTCACCAACACAAGGTTGAAATCCACATTAATGATAAGTACTCCAAACAACCCCGAGAAAGAAAGTGCTTAAAGTGTCCTGAAGTATTTATGAGTTTTAAAGAGTGGCGTCGTCACAAAATAACGGTTCATGGACTAAGCGGACGCGCTACCACATATAAATGTCTGGATTGTCCGGAGTTGACATTTCCGAATTGGACGTCAAAGAGGCAACATCGTAGAAAAATGCATCCATTCAATGGATATGGGAAACCACCAGTTGGTCCTACAAAATGTTTAGACTGTGATAAGCAGTTTCCCACCGGGAAGGAAATGATGGAACACCGAAAAGCAGAACATAAGTACAAGTACATCCAGTACTTCATATTAGCCTCGGGGGAATTTCAATGTAAGAAATGTAATGATACCTTTGCTACCAAAGAGCTTGTTCTGGAACACAGGAAAATTAGTCACCACATTGAGTATACAAAACACGAGTGTCCCATTTGCTATCGTACTGTGTTAAGTCTAGGAAGATTCAAGGCTCATTTGACACGGCATCGATTAAATAAATCGAAAAGTCAAAGTGTACAAACGGTTGAAAATTGGTACTGCGAAGTGTGTGCCAAGCACTTTCCCTCGACAACCACTTTACAAAATCACATGAGAAAAATACATCAAGATAAGTACACCTGTTACATTTGCAAGGTATCCACGGAAACAGGAAAGCAATTAAGAGATCACTTGGTTGAACATGAAAAACCAGAAAAGTACTTTTACTGCATGTTTTGCTACCAGGGATTCAGTAATCTTCAGTATTATGACATTCACAAGAGAATTGCTCATTTGGACCAAAGGAGGTTTCACTGTGATTACAACTATTGTAATGAAGTAGTGGATACCATGGAACAGCTTAGTCTACACATGGAAACCCATTTGCAGGATGGTAGAACGGAAGATACTTCAGAAGAATGGAAGGATATTCATAAATGTGAAAAGTGTGATAAGCCGTTCATTAAAAATTATAATTTTACTATTCATTCATTAATCCACACGGAAGTTAATGAAGGGAAAACGGGTTACGACTGTCCTTTGTGTGGACACAGTGTAAAATATATTGACAGTTTGATAAGCCACTATAATAGGCTACACGGGTTAAATATTATTCCTTGCAAATGTTACATTTGTGAGAAAGGGTTTTATAGTAGGTTAGCTTACAACCAGCATATTCGGGAGTGTGCCTACACTCAGCCACAACTGGAGAATAATTTGGTTTGTAATTTTTGTGGAGTTAAGTTTGACGATAAAGAGAGTTTGCAGGAGCACAAGAAGGAAATTCATTATGCAGAAGCAAGAAGTAAAGTAAATGAACTGAAGGTTTGTCCGGAGGAAGGCTGTGGGGAAATGAGGACATCAGCACAAATGAATTCACACTTGGCAAAAGCACATGGAAAGGGAGACAGATATCCTTGTGAAAAATGTGGAAAAAGTTTTGAGGAAGTGGCACGTTTGAAGGATCACCTAAAGGAAGTTCATGGAGAGGGGGAGTATAAGTGTGCAACTTGTGGAAAGGCTTTTGGAAAGCCAAGTAATTTGAAAAGGCATGAGTTGGCTAGACATGGTGAGAATAGCAAGACAGCGAGTTATTGTTGCCATTTATGTGGGTTGAGTTATTTTTCGGAGCAGGGATTACGGTATCATAATTGGTCGGTGCACAAGGATGTGTACTTAAAAGAGTTAAAGCATAAATGTCCGTATTGTGATAAATTGTATGGGAGAAAACACCTGATGACTGCGCATGCCAAAAATTGTCGGGCTAAGATTGATAAGCGTGATGATGGAGAAGATAAGAAGCCAAGAAAAAACGCGAAGCGGAGGAATATTAAAGATGAGGAGATTGAAGAGATGACGGATAAGAGTACAACAGAAGATGAAGATGAGGAAGATAAGCTGAAACCTTCTTCAGCTTTGTCTCAAAGTGCCCCGGTTTTGTATCCACATCAAATGCCTCAAGCTGTCCCTTCATTACCATCGGCCACCATGTCTTATCATCAGTGGTTAAATACCACAGCTGCTGTAGGGTTAGGTGCCAGTGATAATCAACAGCAAAATTTCATCGGAAGACCGATGATGACACAAGGAGCAGAAGAAATACAGACGCTGCCGCTGCAATCACAATTAACATTACAGTCAGAAGAGTCACTACATCAATTGTAATTTTCTCGATTGTCTCGATTTTGATTTAATACAACAAGTATACAATATAATATATATAAACACGCATATATACTATTTATATAATTTTTTGATATCAAATATGATATTTATAATATCTGTTCACTTTTGAGTATTTTTTTAAATTTACTTTTAAAGCTTCTGATTTTTTTTACTAAATGCGCAATTGTTGACACTATTTTATATGTATATTTATTTTAATTAATTAAGATAAAATTAAAAACATTTAAGAAATATATAACACATGTAATACTTTAGAATGGCATTATTATCACAAAAATATCCCCATTTTAAAGGGAAAATTCATCATTTAAAGCTTTGTCAGGCATTTTGCTCCGGACCGGACGGAAATAAGATTAAAAATTGAATAACTATTTCTAATTTTTTTAAACTGACTATATTTTTTAACTTCTACTATTGCTTTTATTTCTATCAAAATTGCTACTATTACTACTACTAGTGATTGGTGGAAGAATAAAGTCCTCAATTGGCACTTGTATCACCTCAGGAGATGGATTTGTAATGGGAAGGGGAAGGGAATGAGCATGTCTTAAAATTGACTTTTCATCTCCAATAATCATATCAGCTTGTTGATGATGATTAAAGGTGTTATTTTCAATGCTGTAGATATTTTGTGACTGGCCCCATCTCCTTGTTAGATCCTTTAAAGCTTTGTTGGGACGGAAGGGTACATGGTCCATGACCATTCGACGAGCAATAATAATTTCCCGAAACTCATTACGCTCCGCCCACCGGATATTCCAACGAGGGGCACCTCCATCCTCCTTTTTGCAACGTCTTCTACAAAATAAATAATTAATTTAGTAAAAACAGAAAGAATGCAATTTTTAATTAAAATTTTGGCTTTGTCTCCAATTACCCCGATCTAAAAGCACGGGTCTCCGTAATATGAAGTAGCTTTCCAGGTGGATACATAAGCTCAAAAGGGATCAGTTTTGAAGGCCTCGGCACAGGTACATGGGCGATAGCACTATTTTTTGTAATTTTAACTTTCCGAGCCTCCTTCATCATATTCTTGTGTTCACTTGGTGAGTTGAGCAAATAAAAGGGACTTTGTTCGCCTTCAATGGGCGCCACATTAAGTTGAGCATAGTCGAACCCATACGCTGAGATCAATTCTTGACGACTATCTTTACTCCCTAAGGTATCCAGATCCGGGTGGAATGTGACCTTTGGTCTTCCTCCACACAAGCCCAGAAGGCCACCCAAAAGGATTTGATATTTTGGAGTGCGACATTCCCTCAAAATTGCAATAATGTCGTATTTCAGCCTTTCGATACTTTTAACAGCTAATCTGGCAATGAAGTCGTCTCCGTAAATTATCGCAGTGACAAATGACTCGCAATGCTTGGCAGTCTCGAGGTTCATCAGAGCACCACTGGGGGAATACGCGAAACACTTGACATCCACGTCAGGGAACTCCTTGCGTAAAATTAAGCTTAAAAGTGTAGCGGACGCGGAACCAAGGGAAGTTCCCGTTGTCACTATTTTGTATCCGGGGTGATTTGAGACTAAAGTTGAAAGAAGCTGCATTTCTGTCAGTTTCTCGTGAACTTGAAGAGCATTCATTAGCATGCCTTTGTGAACTCTATAGCTTTCGGGATAGCCCCAAGGGGCAAGGGATTCAGGACGGACGTAAATGTCAGTGACCAAGTCGGCACGGGACATGGTGCCACGGATGCCGACAACTATAGTTTTTTCACCGTGGTCCAAAGCGACGAGGAAAGGTGTTCGGAAGACTTCGTCGTGAAATGAGCAATATACTAATTCTGAGTTTGGAAGGCGAATGGTGTCACTTGCGGAGCCAGAGTGGAGGAAACAGCAGTTGTCGCCTTCGATTTGGAAGGGGGAGGGATTTTTGCGGAGGCAACCGCAACAAAAGGTGTCTCTCCAGAGGGCGCACAAGGGATGTCGGGAGGTGCAGAGGACAACGCCCCATGAGTAACAGGCGACGGCGTATTGATAATAGTGGTGGATCATTGGTAGGCTGTTCCAGTCTTCGGTTTTTGGCCATTCTATTTGCTGGACACCGGGAGGTAACCGAGTGGCGCATTTGTGGTGACCGTCGTCGGTAGAGGAACAACTTGCTGTGGAGGAAGTTGAGGAGACGGTGCTACCTCGATTGGAAATGGAGACTTGGTTTAGTTGATTCTTTTTGATTTCCCGGTTTTTAAGAAAGAGAAGGATGAACCCGCAGAGAATGTCGGAGAATACGACGTCGGCGGATCCAAAAGCTGCGGCGAGATAAGCTATTAGAAAAATAATAACACAAAATTAAAGTGTGAATTTGACGGTAAAGTTAATTTAATGTTTTTAAATATTTTTTTAGGGGCTTACTGCCAAGCTCTCTGAAAGTAGTTTGAATATCTTGGTTCCTGGTAAACCAGTATAAACATAGGAATCTCCAGCGAAGGCTCCAGCACCTGGCCAATTTGGGGTCGGCGACGACATTTTCACTAAAGTTTAATTGATGGGCTCCCAAAGAGTCAAACATGAGAAGGAAGAGGATAAAAGTGAATAGCACCAGCAGCCAGTTACAAATGATTAGACCTGCAAAATTAATTCAATAATTAAATTAGTTTAATTTTGTAACTGGAAAAGTGCACACTGAATATAATTCATTGGTACATAAGTGCAGCTTATTTAGTATTTAAAAAATCTATTTTTATGAAGATTTGTTTCGCATTTTAACATCGATTAAATATATTTAAGGTTTTTTGATAATTATTTAAATATAAAGGTTAATTGAATGATGTATTGCTGTTATTCGGTTAAATGTAGTAATGAAAGAATAAATTAACTTGTAAATGCTAAATCAGGTACTGAGGAAAGAAATAATTACCGTGAATAAGATTTTCCGCGTCCGGTGTCTCTGGACACGTGAGAACTTCTTGACAGTACCAATACGTTCCTATGGCATTCCAGACCACCTCCACCAACAAAAGAATTGTTCTGTTTTTTTTAACAAAAATAAAATAATTATCGTTCATTGTCTTAAGACGCATTTTGACATTGACAATGACTTTTTGTACGCATTTTTTATTTAGACATGAAACATGAGCGTGGGAGGAAGATAACTTTATATTCCATGTAATGCCATTATAAACACATTACACACTTATTTTTGAACATGAAAATAAAAACAAAGTGAGAAACCAGTTAAAATATTGTACTTTGTAAAACGGCAACATTAAAAACGTTGCCCGTTCGTCAAAACAATTAATTATCCTTTAAAAAAATAATTTAATAACCCGGAATGAGAGAACTTTAAACTTATTACTAACTTGACTTAAAGGATTTCCTTTTTATTTTTTTAATTGGTTGACTACCTGCTAATATCGTAATTAAGAAAATTACGACAATGTGGATTTTAGCATGTGCAGGTTTCAATCGTATAATAATTTTTAAATCAAAATTTTCCATTATAATCATTATACTTGATATACTGTTGAAAAGGATTTGGCATTTTGTTCGGATGTTTCGTTTTTGCTGACGACAGTAAACATGTTTGTTTGCGCGTTATGCGTGGGAATGGGAATCGTAATTTTTTTGCTCATTTTAAAACTCGCCAAAGCGTCATGTTCGTGTCATTAATTTACAATCTCCAGAAGAAGAAGTTATTTTGCTGCTTCATCAAGTTTTAACCGGAAAACAATTTATAATGAATGCTTGCCATACACATTCTTTCGCAATTAAACTCTTCGTTGCTTTATAGTTCTTTAATTAAATGTTTCTAAAAAAATTATCAAGCAATACTTTAGAAATAAATTTTCTAAAATAATATTTTTGTGAAAAATAATTTGCCACAAAATTAAATACCACGGCATACATACACATAACTATTATATCTATATCCTAATAAAAAAAACGAAGCTCTGTAGCGTTGTTAGCATGAACATTCCATCAGAATTTAAATTACTTTTGTCTGTTTTGTATTTATCTTCCGTGAGTTAGAACTGTTGCTCAAAGCCATGTTTTTAAATTGGCATTTAATTTATCCACATGAAATGAATTCTAACCTGATATAAAGACACAATGGCACCAACTTCCTCTTCTCACTTTCCATCACACTTCCAGCTTTACTATTATGCACCAACGCAATATCTGCAAATATGATAAGCTGCAGTGCTCCAAATGTCCCGTACAAAAAGTATTTGATAAGCTCTCCTCCATCACACCCGCTGTCCAGTCCATCTTTATTTTGCCAAAAGACGACCGCTGTTGCAATAAACCTTTAGAATAAAATTAAAACAAAAACCATTTAACAAACCATTCATACAAAACATATACACAATATACAAAAACGTCATATTCTTCTGTAACTGATAAACTATGTCTACTTAATATATTACTATTGCTACATCCGTCCATTCACTTTTTTTCTTCTTCTAGAAACCCAAACGGCAAAACAGGTGTCATGGTCAACAAAGAAAAAAAAGAAGAAAATTATATTCTAGACGCGCATGATGATGTTACGTCACTTTAAAAAGAACACAAGCTCCCCATCATCAGCCTATCAACCTGTTATTCATGCAGCCTGTGCCTTTCTAGATTGCTTAATTGTTCGTTGATTTTGCGAAGAACAGGTAAACTTGCCAAAGAACAGTTTGTCAATAATTAATTTGATGCCCAACATCCTCCTCTCTACAATACGCAATGCAACAATGCATGAGAGAAGACAAAAAGTGACAGGATGACTAATAAAAATATATTTTTGTACAATACACTGTTACAGAAGTACAGTTTATTTTGTGTCCTGTGTCCTGATATCACTCTATAAACATCAATCATAGCAACAAATGACGGAGGTTGAGGATAAACAAGGCGAAAAATTGTGTCTTGTGTCAGTAACCTATTAAAATTGGCTGTCTGTCTATTTTGTGCGGTTATAGCCATGTGAGAGTCAAGGGATATATTTTTGTGAAGATATGCTGATAGGTCATAAGTGAAGAGGAAGGGCTTACCATGAGATCCTTATAATGAGGTCGCAGATTCCTGGAAGTACAAAATCATCAGAGCCGACATGCCACCGGCGACCAAAAGCTTCCAAGGCTGGCATGCTGGATGGAAATTTTGAATTTTAAGTTGGGTTGAAATTTTTTAAATAAAAAAACTGGCTGTGTAATACGTAGACACACACACATTCACTGATTTAAACTTTTAACTGATTGAACTGAAGATGTGAAAACAAGGTGCAAATTTAATTGGGCATAAAATTAAAAAGAAATTAAAAACTTGAAATTTCGGATTTTATAGCTGTTGCGATGATGATGGTGTTGGGGATGACGAGGATTGATGACGTGGGAACATGATTTATTGAGATGGAAGGATTTCTCTCTGTGAAGATGATTCGCAAGTGTGAGGAAACTGATGACGGTGATTCAAATGAATTGATCTTTTATCTGAGATAAACTTCATTCTTGAACTGTTTAATTACAGTAGCAATCAATTTCTCACGTTCTGGTGTTTGGAACAAGTACCTGAAAAAATGAATTAAAATAATTTTATAAAATAACTTTTAATTTGAAACACAATTCATAATCTGCTCAGCAGGGAAGCAAAAATCCATTTTTGGAAATGAAAAGGTCATCTCTACCCGCTCAAGTGCCAAAGGAAAGGACTTAGGTGACTTTGTCGTCAACCCATTTTGTTAAACAGAAGTATGTAAACTAAACGCACAAATTTAATTTAAAATGCTACTTCCACTGTTTTCTTTTTGTCGTATGTGTGGGTAATTTAATTATGATTTGTTTTGTAGTGGTTTGGTGTGCATGTCAATTATGAAAATTGTATTGTTATCGCCATTGTTTCAAAGGTAACTCCTATTTTTTTGTAAAGGTCAACAATTATATAAATGGAGAGGTGACATTGACAATATGTATAAAATACAAATTAGTATAGAGAATTAATTTTATGGTCATATATTAAAATTAGTGACCATTGTAGCACGCTTTTGACAAACTAATCGCCACAGTAGTTTTAACAATACAAACACCTGTCTATTCTGTTGTTATGGCAATCCTTCGATATAACCAATGAATATTAAACCCATGTTTAAAATTTTTAGGTTAAATGTTTTGTTTGGATGTGCCAATTAAATTATTTGGCTATAGCTAACTAGCTAACCCTTTCTTATTGCGTTATGAATGTATATTTGCTCTAGACCTTCTGCTTATCGTGATGATCCCTTAGATAACCTTTTTATGCAATGGCACTTGTGTTGCTAGCGCTTCAACTGCTGCACTTCTTGCAACTTTTTAATCAAATCACCATGGCAATCACCTCACCTCAGCATTCCAATTCAATGATCAAACTAATTTGTTTTCTTCTTCTGATTTGTCTTTCGTCATCTATTTAATTGCATATTGAATAGGTTACTATGGCGATCCTATGATAATGATCAAAATAAATAGTATTGCATATAAATAAACTTTACACGCTTTTTCAACAAAGTCAAGTCTAGATCAAGCTCTCTGCTGCATAGAATACCATGCACTGCATACCTACCTATCATTCCTATCTATCAATTAAGATTACATTATAAATTTTTGATGAGAGGATTTTTTTTATGAATTTGCCTACAAAGCGCAAAAAAAATCCCAAAATGAATTTGTAACGTTTGCAGTAATGAGAGTCGAGCGAGATGAGATGTCTTTGTGGTTTGGTCAGTACCAATTTTTTTGTGGATTAACTTTAAAAGCTATTTGGTTAACTAATCGTAAGCTTGGATTAAAAAAATAATATGAAGCTGCTTATTTGGTTTGTGGGTTCTGCCTGCTAATTTTTTTTACTGTTCGTTTGATTTATAAGTAAAGTTAAAAGATGAAATGCACTTGAGTAATTTGTTATCAGACAAATTTATATGCATTTTTTCTTCGTATTTTAGTTGCTACGTTGCACAATGAGTGTATAAATTTTAATATTTCATTGTAATACATGGTGAACATTAAGTAGGATTTTTATTACTACATAACATTTTTTTTAGCTTCATAGAGGCTTATCTTACTGAGTCGAGACGAGAACGTAGCACTTTTTTCGCTTTTCTTAAGAAATTTTGCCAAAAAAGTTATGAAGAACAAATTATGACGCGACGAAGATTGAAGATACATGGCTAAGTTTACTTGGTACATGGCTGTGTCTCTATGGCAACCTACTTTAGTAAATACCAAACTTATCTGTAATAATTTTGCTTGTATTTTTTAAGAATATATTTACATTAAATAAAATGAATGGATTAAATATAATTTTTTACTTTTTTTATTCACGGTTTTACACTTAAAGCTAATGAACGATAAAACAGCGTGCACGGTTATCTTTGTACTGGTTGAAGCCGCACGCAACGCGACAATGATGACAACACAAAAGTTGACAATTTTTTGCACTTGAAATTTTCTTACGATTTCAAAATTCAATGTTAAATATTTGTCTGCAGTCTTCTGTGGTGGTATATTGATCAATTCATGGTCTCGCCGTATGCAAAAGTAGTTTGCCAACAAGTTTCAACAACACAATAATCAAGTGGTTAACATTAAAGAACGAAATAAAAATCAACTTGGAACAAAAATAGGTATACACTTTTTGATCGTGATCATGATGACTGTGCGATAACATGAAAAACTAAGTGATTATTGAATTGTCACTTGAATGAAATCAATATTTGATTTATGTTTTGTATTCCAATTTTCAAATTAAAATTCCAAGGTATTATATTGGTGAATTGGTAATGATAAAGAGGTCACAAATGTCAAAATTGAACCTTGGCTGGAACTGGACGCTTAAAAAGGTTGAAAGGAGGTGGGAAAACGCAAGGTCCTTTTTATATGATTTATATACACAGTTAACACACAGAAAACTTTTAGCAAATTTGTAATCTGTGTGTTTGCAGAGGCTTCCAGTGACCAACTGATCTCATCTTG